>CAKAOJ020000049.1:0-287500 GCA_916701645.2 Sebastolobus alascanus | reverse complement strand
AACCCAAACTACTCTTTGGTTTTTGTAAGAACTATACAAATACGATATTAAGTGTTAATTAGTGAGCTTCAGAGGTGCTGGTAGGCAGATTTTGTACATTCACAGAGAGCCTGTTTTCAGTCTTTATGCTAAGCTATGCTAACCCGCTGCTGGCTGCAGCTTCATGTTGACTGTACAGACTTGAGGGTGGTTTGATAGAAGCAAATGCAGCGCATCCTTTTTGCCTTTTGAACTGTCTACCTGTGATATGTTCTTGAAAATGGAGTGACACGTATTTGTTTAGTATGCAGTGTATACTGTATGTATGCATCGCGTGCCAGAGGAATTTATTATTTCATTTGATTATATGAAGAAGAACTTCTTGTCATGAGTTGGTAGCTTCATTAGCATGTTTAATGGCTTTGTAGCAGATTTTAGTGAGATGTCCTTCCTAGTCAGCCTTACTTGCTTTGATTTATTAGGACTTAAAGCGTCTGTATTCAATAATTTTACAAGAAATTGTCTCACGTTATACTCTATTGCCCAACCCTACAATTGATTAGGGCTGCCCACTCTTAGTCGATTAATCGGTCGTTTTATTCTAAGTCGACTAAGATTTATTTAGTCGATTAGTCGATTTTTTTGCTTTTTCATGCTGAATGACTTATTTCCAAGACATTTGTGAGCACATCTCTGGTAAACACAAAATCTAAGTGGTGCTTTTGTGTGATTCTTTGTGGAGAAACTCAGTTTTACAGATCTGTTGATTAAATCAACTAATCGATTAGTCGAGAAAATCGTATGATTGTTAGTCGACTAAAAATGTCTTTAGTCGATGACGGCCCTACAATTAATTCATCATAAAGTAATTTATCAAACAAAACTGGCAAACATTCTTTGGTTCCAGCTTCTCAAATGTGAGAATTTGCTGCTTTTTGTTATTTTTGTTTGGGTCCAAATACATACAAGTAAATAAAACAAGTATCTTAAAGAGAAAGTTCACCCCAAAATCCCAATGACATATTTTTCCTCTTACCTTTAGTGCTATTGATCAATCCTGATGGTTTTGGTGTGAGTTGCCGAGTGTTGGAGATATCGGCCGTAGAGATGTCTGCCTTCTCTCCGATATAATGGAACACCCATCAACCGTTTCACCGCACAGAAGGATGCGCGCATATTGTTTACTTCGATACAATACCTTGATAAATATTGATATTCAATAGCATTTTCGATACTACGGGGAAAAATTGACAGGACTGAGGCCATAAGATTTTAGATTTGTATTAAAAGATAAATAGCGGTGTGTGTGTGTCAACTCGCTGTTGGAAAGAAGAGAGAGAAGTAAGTGCAGCTGGTACTCGTGTATCGATACTTTGATATTTTTTGACAACACTAGCACATATACTCATGGACCAAACAATCTAGATTGATAAATAGCACTACAAGCATGGGTGCCTATTATAGTTAAAAGTGTAGGTGCAAGATTAGTGACAGGTCAGGAGGTATGGCAGGAAATATTTCATTTAATTAACACCTGAAAGAGGCATTTTCTGCAATATAGAGGCTTCAATCCGACCAATAGAGCTGCTCTTTCACTATAAAGCTCAGTTTATATTGCACTATATATTACAGTGTTTCCCACAGGATTTTGTGAGACTGTGGTGGATGGACCTCAGAAAGTTAAATGCATCAATCTGGTGCCGTTTGAGAGCAAAATTAAGAGGTTAGTTCTGTGAAGAACAGTGTGCTCTAGTAAACAATTTAATCATAAACACATTAGTTGTATCTGTGAATGGTGAGGACACGGAAAAAATGTCACACCCACAAAGCATGGTAAACGAGACAGGGTGTGTGTTTCAACCCGGTTGACAGTTGTGCCGGGAGCCCCGTCCAACCCCGCAGTGAGCATTACAGCCGCAGGAAGCGGCGAGGCGGGGTGCCTGGAGTTCATATGAGGAAACGGCTTAGGTGGAAAATGCCATTTTATAATTCATATACTAACGGCCACATATAACTATTTTTAATCCAAACTAGCTCAAAGTTTTAAAAATAGCAAAGTTGTTTGATTTTGGAGTGAACTGTCCCTTTAAAGACTTCACCTTGAGCTCTGGAAACTTATTATGGATATTAATTTGCACTGTATTGTGGCATAACATAGAGTAAACGATTATTTGATAATACAAATAACCATTAGTTGTCAGTTGGGTTATTGTTGAACTCTTATTATGAAGTCAACATTGGGAAACGAGCTGTGGGTTTTCTTTATTTTTAGGCCTTTATACCAAGTTTTTATTAAAGGCTTCAAACCAACTTTATCGGAATTATTATGGAAGAATTAGAGCTGTCAGAGTTAATGCGATAATAACGCGTTTACGCAAATTTGTTAACGACACTTATTTCTTAAAAAGGCATTAATGCAGTCGATCTTTCGGAGGTTGTAGCGGGCTCAGTTTTAAAGTTAGAGTGAAGATACTGGTACATGTGAAACTAGAAAACCTAAAGAATCCATTAGTACCAACCATGTCATACTAGCTTGTCGCGAAGGAGGTTAATGTTGCTAAATGTTGCTAAAAACTGTCACGGCCATTTTCGAAGGGGTCATTTGACCTCTGACCTCAAGATATGTGAATGAAAATGGGTTCTATGGGTACCCACGAGTCTCCCCTTTACAGACATGCCCACTTTATGATAATCACATGCGGTTTGGGGCAAGTCATAGTCAAGTCAGCACACTGCTAAGTACCTTTGAGGGTTTCTGGACAATTTTTGTCATTGTGTTGTTTTGTTAATTAATTTCCAATAATAAATATATACATACATTTGCATAAAGCAGCATATTTGCCCACTCCCATGTTGATAAGAGTATTAAATACTTGACAAATCTCCTTTTTAAGGTACATTTTGAACAGATAAAAGAAATTATTAATTTGCGATTAATCGCAATTAGCTATGGACAATCATGCGATTAATGGCGATTAAATATTTGAATCGATTGACGGCCCTAGGGAGAATATGTTTGGCAGAACTCTCCCTAACCAGATGTTTAAAGAAAATTGTGTATCTTGTGTAAGACGAGTCTGTTTGTGTTATGTGTCGCCTGGCCGCGATACCAGCCGGTGTTTATTATCCGTCGGCTCTCTGAAATCTTGTCCCAGCGATAATGTGCCGTCATGTGCCGGAGTCCCCCTGATTTACTTATCTCCCCCCCCCCCCCCTCTCTCTCTGTGATGTGTAGTTGTGTTTCTGAAGGGACAGAAAATGGCTCGGATTGAGTCTCTGACTCATTGCGAGGATGTGGGGAGTGTGTATGAGCGATGGGCAAAGACAAACAGATTTTTTTGGGGGGGGGGTTGTAGTGTCAATACTTCAGTGTGGTGTGGTTCTGAATATGTTTAGATGTGAAACGTGCTGTGATGTGTAGCATGAGCAAGGTTCATTTTAAAGTGTTTAAGGCGAGCGAGATGTCTGCTGCTGCAATCTCTGTGTATTGTGATTTTGTGAATGCTGTGTGTGTTCAGTGATTGTGCCGCTCCCAGTGTTCAGCTGCTGTTTAACAGGCCAGTGTTCCCAGTACAGTACCAGCTTTACTCTTTTCTCTTCTGTCTTTATTTTCAAACACATTTTTTGCCTATTTTTCTTTCTTTTCTCTTGTATTAAATCTTTCCTTTATTACCTTCCTTTTTTCCTTGTTATTACTTACCTTTCTTTTCTTTGTTAATTGTGTGTATTTTTTTGTTTCTTTTCTTTCTTTTGCTCTCATGTTCTTCCCTTGCTTTTTGTCTTTCTGTCTCTTTGACTCTCTGTTTTATTCAGTTTTTCTTTCTTTAAGACTTTTCCCTTGGTCTTGAAATTTTTCGTTGATTCTTAATTTCTCTTTTTCTTTCTTTTGGTATGTTATTCCCTTATTTTTCTGTCTTTTTTGGTTCTTATTCGTTTTGTTCTTTCATTAATTTTTGACCTGTCCTTTCTCTTTCTTTTTACTGTTTCTTTTCTGTTTGTTGTTTTCTTTCTTTCTATCCATTTATGTGTTTCTTTTTCATTCTGTTCGTCTTTCTGACTTTTCTTTTCCTTAAGTCTTTGATTCTCACTTTGTTCATTTTTATTTTTTTCCCTTTCTTGTCTTAACTTCTTTAATTTGTTCTTTGTTCCCTTTTTTCTTTCTTTCTTGCACTTCTTCCTCCTCTCTCTCTCTCTCTCTCTCTCTCTCTCTCTCTCTCTCTCCCTCTCTCTCTCTCTCTCTCTCTCTCTCTCTCTAACCCACTCTAACCCACTCCATTCCCTGCATTTCTCTCTCTCTGTATCTCTTTGTTTCTCGTTCTCTTTCTCTCCCCCTCTTCTATCATTCTTTCGTTTTCTTTTTCTCTTCTATCTGTCGTTCTCTATTTCTTTCTCTCTTTCTTCTCCTCTCTCCCTGTCTGTCTCTCCCTCTTTCTGGCCTCACTCCAGTTGCACAAGATTTGGAGCCGATTGTCTATTTATAGCGCCTGTGGTTCTGTCGCCATGACAACCAAGCTGGAGGCCAGGGCGCCAGGGAGCTATTTTTGGAGCAGCGCTGTAATGTCAGACACAGCCTTCTCTCTCTTTTCTTTCCTCCTCTCTCTCTCTCTCTCTCTCTCTCTCTCTCTCTCTCTCTCTCTCTCTCTCTCTGGATGTGTGTGTGTTTGATTAAGGATCGGCTGGTGAAGCCTTTGGTTTGGTCGGCTCGCAATGTGAAGCGTTAACGTACAAAGACGCAGCAAAGCCCCTCGAATGGTTCTGTGCTCGGTCTCCCCCCCCCCCTTGAGGAAGACCATTTTCTGACTTTTCTGACTTGGTGTTTCGGAGGCTTGTGAAGCTTCAGTTTTCTCCTGTGCAGAGTCTGATTTCAGTGTCCGGAAACGACAAATTCAAGTGTTTTTAAAGTTGTGTGTTTGCAGAGCTTAAAACTGGAATTTGCTTTGAATTTCCAAATTGTGCAATTTAGCTTGAACACCTCATGATAATGGTGTAGTTTAATGCACTTCTTGTTGACAAAGATTTAGTAAAAGCTGCATTTTAGGGCGTTTTTGTTACATGTTTCAGTTTTTTTTTTTTACATACGCTTTGTTGCTTATGACATTTTAACTCCATATCAAGTATCAATATTACATAAATATTAGTAACATTAGTAGTAAACTATTTTTAATTTAATAGTGACTCATCACAGACATATCTAAGGAGGGTCTGTATTTTCTGCTGCTATTTGTTTTTTAACCCTCCTACCTGTTGCTAAGTTGAATTTATGTAATATTAAACAATTTCCCTTTTTATGCCGAGCTTTTTAGACAATTTTTACTTCTCAGTTCTCAGTGTTACAAAAATATTATTATTTTTTTTGTTGAATTTGTTTTCTTTGTTAATGAACAAGCCTTTGTTTGAGGTGATTTTAGCATTATTTTAAAAGGACGTGATTTGCATATGAAAACAAATTGCTTGTTGAACTTTTGAAAATCTGGGAGACGTAAATGGATTTTGGCAGATGTGGAAAGAGGCACTTTTTAGGGACGTAATCGTGCCGGCCAGCTCGTGTGTGTGTGTCCGTGTGTGTGTGTGTGTCACACAGCCGATCAGCCGAGGTGCTCAGATGCAGGGCAAAGGTCCCCAGATGTTCTGTTTTTGTATTATATTAAACTTTGTCAAGACTCAAACAACTATTTGAACTAAATGTTGTTTGGTTTGTCATTACAGTTAATTTCTTGTTTAACGATAAATGCAGTTTTAAATAAGTGAAAAACATTGCCAAAAACTTTTGATATGTTCACATGAAGTGATATTAAATTATTAAGTGAAACACTCCTCTGAAACCTGCTCGTGTTATCTCATTTCTAAAGTTAATGATGTTTTTTATCCAAGTAAATTAAGCTAATAGCTCAGCATATTTTCCAGTCCAGCTGTGTGTGTGTGTGGAGGCCAGACGAGTCAACGCAGTTGTGCGGCTCAGAGTTGCCTAATCCTGCATAGAGCTGAAGATGTATACTAGCTCATAATCTGGGTAATCCTTTGTCCTAATGCTGCCACTTAAACAAGATGAATTCATGCATTATAGGATTGAGGGTTATCAGCTTTGTTGTACCCTGCCGTTAATGCGGGAGCCTCTCAAGTCCTTCCAGCATGGAAAGATCACCTCAGTTTGATTGTTGAGTGTCGGGGAATTCTTGCCACAGAAAAAAAAAGTCATATTTACTGGCAATTTTGATTTTGAGTGTCCGAAGAGGACATAGTTTAAACATATTGCTGTTTGTGGGAGTACTATAAATATTTTGAGAGCAGTCTATTCAAGGAAGAAGCTTAAGATTGTATATCAATAAAAGAGGAAAAATTGCAAAAGTAAATTTTTTTGCTTCTTTATTTTTGGAAATGTCAGAAAAAGTCAAAATTTTCAGTCAAGTTTATCTTAAACATCTTTTTTCTTCAAGTCTTAACTGGTGTATTTGTTGTAAATTTTACTAAATTAAATAAAAAAATGTCCAGGGTTATTTATGTTTATATAGCAATAAAACAAAAAATAATTACATTAAATAACACAGATTTAAGTACATAAATAATGTGTTCATTTTTGCATTATTTTTTGCTTGTCCTACATTAACCCCCCCACAGTTGTTGAACCTGCAAACCAACAGAACCAAAGTTCACTAAAAAGTTAAAAATATACTTAATCTTTTCTTGTAAATACTGTGTTATTTCCACTCACCAGACAAGAGTCCTGTGTGTATATCCAGAGTTTAAGTCAGCCTGTCTGCTACCCCAGAATAACCCTGACAGGTTATTCATAACACCGCAGACCTCTCTGTTACTGGGGCAGCCGCTATTATTTAGTTCAACTTATACTGGGCACGGTTATTATTGGCACTTCTCCTATTAATAGGCAGAACTGCTAAAAATGTAGCCGTGTGTTTGTGCTGGGCGTGTCGCCGCCGCCTCAGACCAGAGCTGTAGATAAACACGAGTTTGGCCTCGGCAGATGCCGGCCGCGGCCATGTTAACTCTGTCATCGTTAGAGCTTTGAGATTCTGTCACATCCAAAGTTATTTATGTGTCCTGGGAGCTCAGCGTGTGGGGATGTTACAGGACGCTCGCAGGGTCTGAGGTGGAGAGTAACGGGCTGAACAGTTGTCCGCTGAGGGGCTCGGGGTGTGCTGGCACAGCAGAGGCGCTGTGGTGCGGGAACAGCTGAGCCGCTCGGCCCCTGCAGAGAGCCGACGGTACCAGACTGCTCGGCCACTTTAATTGCCTCCGTGTGTGTTTTTATACGAATATCTGTGTCGGTGTGCATTTGTGCAGAGATATGCACGTGGGCGTCTCTTTGTTCCCCATACTGTTTGTCCTCTCTTCTGTTTCTCTTTCACACCGACGCTCTCTTCTTTCCTGACTCGGTGTCTTTGTCCGTCCAGTATACCGTAGCTTCCTCAGACCCAGCCCCCCCCCGTTCCTCTCAGTGTGTTACCTGCAGCCCTCCTGTCACATTTCACCCCTGCTTGCCACATTCCTAGTTATCTCAGAGGGGGTTGCATACCTTTGCCCTGAGAGGCAGCTACTAGCGGGGCGTCTTGCCTTTCTAGTTGTAAGAACGCCGGGGCAGACGATCAGTCAAAACAGACAGCGGCGCAGGAATCAAACAGGGTGGGACATTAGTACGCTTGTCTACGTTAGCAGCCGTACAGGGTTTTTTCCAGGAAATTAGCTGCAGAGCTGGTAAACGCTGCCCTGATGCATCTTTAGTTATTAGTTGACCATGTAAACAGTCACCTCACTCATTAAATATGTGTCTTTTTCTGTGAAAATTAGCACCTCTGCTTGGTTTCCCTGATATTATATTTCATAAAAATGTAAACCTACATTTGGTTCTGACATTAGTAGAGGCGGTCTGTATTTCAGATGAGGTGGCACACCTCTGCAATAAGGAATACTTTTATTCAATATCTATCTTCAATTTATTACTTACAACTCCATTGCTACTGTTTGCATACATGTACCTGTTGTGACCCGTTGAACAAAAGAGTATTTTACCCTTTACTTGTTTTGTTTGAATAATTTTTTAGAGGCCTGAAGATGTTTGATATCTAGTCATTCATAAGCAAATATTAAAGGCAATTCTGAATAATAAGGCGATATATTGCTATTTTTTTTAAATCTAATTTTAATAAAACTGTCATAGCAAAAAATAAAATGCATAAAATACTTTTTTTATGCAATCAGAACAGCAGGATTTGCATTTATCAGAGTCCCTGTAACATCCCACATCACTGCTTTGAGAGGATGCTTGTCTTTGCAAATGAAATAAAGCAATGATTGAGTTCATCTTTGCATGTAAACTATTAATTAAAAATCTATACAGTGTTTTTGAGAATCAATACAGTATCACAAAATTAATATCGCGAAACTCTACATTTTTGATATTTTCTTACACCTCTATTAATCATTGGTTTTTAAATTAACCAATCAGAAAAATTAATTGTAAAATAGGTAAAGCAAATAAATAAATGGGTCTCAAACATGTTTTATCGCCCAATCCACCATGGCCTCCCAGTCTGTCTACCGAGACTTTTGATCACGATGGAATTGAAAATGCAGTCAGGCAGGTAGATTACATATCAATAACACGTGTTTGTTGTTAATGTTTTTAACGTTCTGTATTTTGCAAATGTTGTTTTCTAAGAAAAAAATGAAATTATTGTATTTTGGGGCTTCATATTAGGGGTGTTGTTATACTGTATCGATTCTCAAAAACACTGTATCGATTTTTAATTAATAGTTTACATGCAAAGATGAACTCAATCAATACTTTAGTTCATTTGCAAAGACATGCGCCCTCTCAGTGTATGTGACCCCGGTGATAAATGCAAATGCAGAACCCGGCACTGTTCTGATTGCATAAAAAAGTAAACCTTTTTACTCCGACTTTATGCATATGGTGGTGTGTTCTATAGGACTATACTATGATAGTTTTCCAAAAATTAGAATTAAAAATTTGCAATATATCGCCTTGTTTACAGTATCGTAATATATTGAATCGTAACCTGTATCATGATACCTATACGTATCGCCATATTCTTTCCAATACACAGTCCTACTTCAAATGGCAATAGTTAGGGATTAAATGTAGTGAATGGTATGTTAAGACCTATTAAAAACATGCCTTATACTGTAAGTGCTTCTGCAGCCTTTGTTGCTGCTGAATTGTTGTTGTTTCACCCTTCAGAGGAATTGTTGTGGGAAAACCCGCAGTAGTCGTGTCTGATCGATGCAGGCTTGTGGGACACTTATGATAGTCGCCGCTTTAGCTTAGAGATAATCACCAAATTCCTCTCAGTGTAGCCCGAGTTCAGCCCACTCCTCTTTCCACTGGGGGAGCGGAGCAACTCCTGTTCTACTTCTTCTTCTTCTTCCTACATAATGTCTCTTCTGTACATCTGAAAGTACCGTCAGGACGGCAGGGACATTTTGTATAAGTCATGTAACATCATCCAGTCTGCTCATCTGAGTCCTCACATATTGTACGTGAAGAGGGATGTTTAGTCAGACTCTTAAACTTCTTCAGCCCGGGATACGTGAGAGAAATGTTGACAGATGCTCATGTCAAAGTGTCTTTCTTTAGCCACGTTTAGAGTCCCGACTTGTTGCAGCAGACTCCTCCAGCAGGTGACCCTAATACAGTCATCATGAAAGCATCACACACACCTTGAAAAGCAGCACTTATGTAGGCCAGTTCATCGGAACAATTAACATTCATCTGGGTAGGCGCTCTCTGCAAATCTGATCTCACCGTAGGCCTGCTGCATTCCCGCCCACACACACACACACACACACACACACACACAGACACACACACAGACACACCTCTCCTCCTGTGCAAGTACTACTACAGCAGCTCCATTGACGAGGCTTCTCTCTGGTCTGACAGAGCAAACGGCTGCTGGTGACTCAGACTGGCTGCTTCTGATCTCACTGTGAATTAAAACACACGCCCCCTGGTGGCCGCTCAGGGACCGCCAGCCTCCATCTTTGTCCTGCTCCCACTAATGTACTGGGATGTACCCCTGTGTGTGTGTGTGTTGGGAGGCCATACCGTTCTCACCATGTACATTAGCACAGTGTAATAAGTTAGACAGTATGGTTGGATTTAAAAAATGGCCAGTGTGGTTGCATTCACTGCTGGTAAATTTATTGCAAAGTTGCATCCAGCCAGTGGACATGTTTTACTGTGTGTTTATTGTGTATTGATCATTTTATTGTATTATTATATTGTTATTATGTGTCCTGCAGCACAGCAGCTAAGATCTAACCGGTTGTGTTTTTCTGTTCTTTTCGCAGCTTCTTAGACAGGATCGAAGTGGTGAGGCAGAATGACTACACACCCACTGATCAGGTGAGATGTTCAACACACAAACACTTCTTGCAGCGTTGATATTGAAGCGTTCTCTGCCTGCGTCTGTGCTCTGTAGCGCTAAAACAATGACTCAATTCATTGTTTAGTTGACAGAAAATTACACGTCAACAGTTTTTAGAATCGGTTAATTGTTTAATTGGTTTATCGAGAAAAAATGCCAAACACAGGCCTTTTTGACATGTCACAGCATGAAGAGCACAGGTGTCGATAATACGATTAATGATGGCTGAACTCTGTTTGGTTGGGTCGTGTCTATAAGTTAACCCCCAAATTGTGAAAACATGCAAAAAACTCTCGCGAGACTCGCTGCCCGACGACCTATCCTAACCTTAACCATTTGAAGTCAATGCCTATAACCATAACCATCTCGTGAGAGTTTTGCAATTTGCGTGTTACCGTCTAGACACGACCGTTTAGCTGCTTCAGTTTCATGGTCCAAGTACTTGCGCATTCCCGTTCACTGTCGTGGCTTATTGGGACAGTCATCATTAATCTGAAAAATGTCCGAAATCACTCCCTCGTTCACTCACTCACTACTTCCTATATAACAAACCCTCAGCGGTAGGGGTGTAAATCCCAAGTTTCACCAAGATTCCATATTATATTGATTCTTTGGACAACGATGAAATATTTGCTAATATCACCAAGTCTGCCACGATACAGTTTAGATCTGATTCAATTCAGGGGCCTGCGATCAATATGAGACGATATCCCATTTAACACAATCGGACAACACATTTATAAACTCACAAAAAAAAACAAAAATATGATTTGACATTTTTATTACTGGGCTCTTCCAGACATTTAAATGAAAAACAATCTATTCTTTGTAGTAAAAAGAATAAAAACAGACTTCCTGTTGTTCACTATAAAGTGCCACATTTCTCATGTTTAAGTGCAGATGTTTTTTTATCAGTTAAGAATTTCAAAAGAAGGGCGTGTCTTAAAGATGGTGAGATGTATCGATGTTTTCACTTTGCATCGATGTATTGGATCCTTGATCATTAAATCGATATATATCGATCCAGATCGATGGATCGTTACGCCCCTACTCAGTAGTTTACTTTATAGTGAAACAAAAAAATAGGGTGGGATTTCAGACACAGTTTATGTTTCCAGCTTCTCAAATGTGAGGATTTGCTTCTTTCTCTGTGACTATCTTTGAATTTTGGACTGTTGGTCGTACAAAAGTGGGAAAATTGTGATGGGCATATTTCACTGTTATCTAACATCTAATATAATAAACATTAAATCAATCGAAAACAATTATTGACAGATTCAACAATAATGAAAATATTTGTTGCTCTGTAATAAATTGTAATATTCAACATAAAGCAGCGATCTTTATTAATTATTAACTATGACCTGAATTAAGAGGAAGTTTAAAGTATGCTACGTTTATATATGAGCTGAATAGTTTATTTCATCTGTAAATCATAAGAGTACTTGTTGTCCATGAGTTTATTTCCTCAGTATTCCTCCTCTTCTCCTGTTAATAACCCCGTCTTTAACACCGTGTTATCCTCCTCTAATGTCCGTCTTCCTGAAATCTCTCTTCTACGTCTCCTATGTCTGTATCCTTTTCTATATCTAACACCGTCCTGTTGTGTCTCTGTGTTTCAGGACCTGTTGAGATGCAGAGTACTGACGTCTGGGATCTTCGAGACACGATTTCAAATAGACAAAGTCAATTTCCAGTGAGTTACCACAAAGTTCATTTATCGTTGTGTCGGGTGAGAAAGAAACAGTCAAAAAATAAGTAGCTGAAGTGTATCCACAGATTATAAAAAAGAACCACGTTCTCTGTATACTGTTTAAAATTACAATAAGCTATTTTTATTGATATGGAATAATAAACTTCATGAATTCATGTTTTTTTCCTGAAATGTTTAAGTTTTTATTTGATTGAGAAGGTCTTGTATCTCTTCACTATACGTTGCTGTCATGTGATTTTTTGTGTTTCAGTATTTGAAGTACTTTATGTACGATGCAAATTAAAGTTTTAACTTCGTCTGTCTCACAGTATGTTCGATGTTGGAGGTCAGAGGGATGAACGTCGGAAATGGATCCAGTGTTTTAACGGTACGATGTTTGTAGCTTAATCTGCTTTATTGTAGTGATGAAACTATTTATGAATTGCTGAAAAACAGTGACAAGCAGTCACTGACTCATTATTTTGTTTGTATTATTAATTTGTGTCCATTTATTTTGCCAGAGGCATGTCTATGTGTGTTTAAACCTAAAGCTAATCAAGAGTGTTCGGTGGTTTTACTCTTCGGTGTGTTAATCGTAGTCTACCTTGTTTTGATGTGTGTGACACAGACGTGACAGCCATCATCTTTGTGGTGGCGAGTAGCAGCTACAACATGGTGATCAGAGAAGACAATCAGACCAACAGACTACAGGAAGCCCTCAACCTTTTCAAGAACATCTGGAACAACAGGTGAGAAACTAATGTAGTGATGGAGACAGAAGTACTGTTTTTTGATGCTGTGGGATTTTCTGATGACAATATACAGAAAAGACAAGTGTGTGGCATACTCACACAGCATGTGATGAGCACAGCTGAAGTCCCCACACACACTGCCATAGGTAATATAATAATGGTACAGTGTTTATCCGTCAGATTGTACAGAAGTAAAGTTATACTGTTTGTGCAACAAAACATGTCAGTACAGTTTCTGCTGTCCGGCACTCTGGTTGAAATGCTCTTGATGAGCGGCACTGTGGCACTTCCTATTGGTGTTAGAGGTGTCATGGGACATACCGTGCCTTTTTATACCTTTTTTATACCATCTTTTTCTCTATTCTTCTTTTTAACCCATTTTTACTTTGTATTGTTTTTTGTAACATAGTAAAAGAAACATTTAATGTTCCTTCTTGTCTTGAGAATGAAGCCACATGCGCCACTCTTTTTTTTATGGCTGTTGATTTTCCTCTGTTAGAGGAAGATAGACACCAAAAGTCTATTTCTTTGGTCACAGATTAAGACATTTCTGTTCAGTTTAAGTGTGCACCTTAAAGGGATAGTTTGGGAGTTTTGAAGTGGGGTTGTATGAGGTACTTATCCATAGTCAGTGTATTAACTACAGTAGATGACGGTCGGCATGCCCCAGCTTGGAAAAGCAGACAGAAGTTACCGCACGGAGGCAAAGCAACGGACGGGGCAGCAGAAAAGCGTGTTTTAGCCACCTAAAAAAAATCAATATTAGTTTAAGTGTACGCTATATTTAGAATATTTCCGCCAGTTTACTTTGCCGTGAGACAGCTATACAGTATATGTTTCCGACGGGGAACTGAAGCTGTTATATCCATCTATGCTCTCACCAAAGCCACCAGACTCCATTGGAAAAAGAACTGTATTTTACCTCGCAGCACACAGGAGCTGCTGGTCTACCGCTGCTTCGATCGGTTATTTTGTTTGTGTTATTGTGTGACTTTGGTTCGTTCGGATTCACCGAAGCCACACAATAGCACAAACAAACTAACCGATCGAGGCAGCGGTAGGCCAGCAGCGGCCATTTTCTTTGAGGTCAAATTTCAGTTTTTTTCAATGGAGTCTAGGGACACTTGAAAGTAGAAGGGCACTCGAAGAGTGCAGACCTTCGCCAAGGCCAATAATCCAGTCTTCCATGATATGCAAATCTGCAAGTGCAACCACTATATAGTGTATGTCTGGATATACAGTATTTCCAAAACTATTAGAATTATGTCAAAATATGGCTGTGCCTAGCTGATTGCATGATATGTGTGTATTTACATTTCCATAAGTGGAAAAATGATGCATATCCGCTCCAAAATTGAATGGGTTCTTCCTTGACCCATGCTACACTCTTCTATAAAAGTAGGGCCAGTAGTTTTTCCGTAATCCTGCTGACAAACAAACAAACAAACCGAAAACATAACCTTCTTGGCGTAGGTAACAAGTACTGTATACGAACAGGGTGCACGTATGTACAATGGGAGTAGACGCTGATTGGATACAGAGTCCTTCCTCTCCCCGTGGGAGCATATGGACTGTTTATGGCAGGAGCTCTAAGACCTTTTCAGCCCACAACTCCACAGAGAGTAAATTATTCCCTTGTTCTTCAGCCAAAGCCTATTAAAACATAATGCCACTTGAAAAGTGGGGACTCTCCAGCCACAGTAGCGTATTTGGGTTCCCAAAGGAAAGTCCAAAGAAATCTGGCACTGAACTCGTTCTTCATTTCCCTCCACAGGTGGCTACGGACCATTTCGGTAATCCTCTTCCTGAACAAACAGGACCTGCTCGCTGAGAAGGTTTTGGCAGGGAAATCTAAAATTGAGGAGTATTTCCCGGAGTTTGCACGCTACACTACACCTGATGATGGTAAGAGGTCGACACTGATATCTGTGGGCGTCCAGTACATAACACACATATCCGTTTTTCTGTGGTTGTAACCGACACATTCAAATGGTTTAGTGTGGATGATGAGCCACGTTGAGTCAGAATACAACAATGTAGTTAAAAATATTCGGAGGATTAAACTACATTTAGCGCCATCTTAACCAATAAGTATACAGTATTACATCAGCTGACTGCCCAACAAATAATGTTAGTCACAGTGTTTTATTAAAGCTGGAGTCTGCGATCTTGGAGAGCTAGCATAATTTGAAAGTAGCATGCCTCAGGAGCTCCGTCTAAGCCCCCCCCCTTCCCTCGAAACTCCTTATAAGGCAACGCCCCCCACACACATGCACGAGCACCGCCGCATCGTAACTACTTCACATTTTTCGTAGCTATTTCATCACTAAATTCACTTCTGAAAAATGTTGAGACGAGAAATCAACGTTGTAGATTTAGAATATTGACAGTTTTACGATGTTAGATGGCGAATCAAACATTTTCTCCACTGTTGTCGGAGTTTAGAAGCTCCACAAACTGCCGGCACAGCCAGCTAGCTCCTGCCGGGATCGCCACCTCTCCACCCGGGCATTCACTCACACAGACCCCGCTATGAGCTGGCTGGAGCTCTCTCAAGAGACCGGTCGGTAGACGAGGGGCTTTTATTTCCTGGTTGACGGAGGGGGGGGGCAGCAGCTCGCTGGAGAGCCGGCCACAGAGCAGCAGAGAGGGGAGGGAAAGAGAGAGATACCTGCTGAGACAACACGACCCTTTTTAACATTACTCTAATATCTGGAGGGAGATCAGTCCACTCGTTTGTTTCTGTAACTGAAAAAGCAGTTTGAGAAACGTAAATGTTGTGGATCAATGTTTTCTATCCGCCGTCTCCCCTCGTTGATAATCCTGTTTGTCTGACTTCACTTTGAGCTGTTAGAATAAATAGTTTAAACCTGCAGTATCTTATAAAGTAAACGAACAGAACATAAACAACTAAATCAAAGTTGTATTTTTCGATAATATGGTAATAGTGGTACGAGTTCGTTCTCGTTGTCCGGTGTTTTAAGAGCTGAGTTTTCTCTTCCACTCTCCAGTGAACGTGCGGCGGAGACGCGCTTTGAGTTCACGCTGGTGCACGCTGAGGGTAGAGTACGAGCAGGGAGGCAGGGAGGCTTCTGATTGGTTCCTTACAACCGGGACCATTTTTACTGATTGGTAGACGTTTTTACAGGATTACAGCAGCTACAGATGACGGATCTTTTCCGGTCTTTTTTCAGTGCTCATGAGAAACGGATTGCTGTCGGGGTGTAAAGACCATTTCAACCAATATAACAAAAAGTGTATACTGGATAAATCGCATACCCCATCTTTAAGTAATCATCATCATCCTTGCCAGCTTTACCAGTTGTAGCTCCTGTTCAGCAGGAGGAACGATGTATTTAATGACACGGTGCAAAAATGATTTTATTGTGACTGGATTTCTTCTTCTCCAACAGCAATACCAGAGCCAGGTGAGGATCCCCGCGTCACAAGGGCAAAGTACTTCATTCGGGATGAGTTTCTGGTATGTAAAAGCTCATGTTTTACCTGTTTGAATCAGATCATTTTCATCATTTAGGTTTCATATTTTCTTTATAATTTTAGGTAAGATAAGTTTGGTTCATCTGACAATTTGCTGTTGAGTTTTATTCGTTTCATCCTCGTAGGGCTGTTAAACGGCTGATTTACATGGATGTGGTTTCACTCCACTTCATTTCACTCCTCTGTTTTCAGACAAGGATTTCCTCCTTTAATTTGTTATAACATCAGTTAAGATGAGTTGGATGGTGTTTCACCAACAAAAGAAGCATCATCCAACTCATCCAGAGTTGACAAAGAAAGTGAAGATATTAGTTTTACTGTCAGCAGCATTTCCAAACCGATATGATGTTTACCAGAAATATATTTTAATCTCTTCATCAATATTTTTTCCTTTACACAAATATGCCATTTTCCATCCACCACAGAGAAATCTTATCCAAATTTACTTAATAATGTTACAATTTCATGTAAATACATTTACAATTTGCCTCCTACATCACTGATTGATAATACTGTATATCTGTGGTGGTAGTTCGACAGAAGCAGCAACAGCAGTTAACAGAAAGTAAAAAACATCACAGTTTCATCCAAACTGTGCAATTGGCAAAATGTTCTTCTTGGTCGTGCCACACATAAACCACACTGGCAGACAGCAGCAGCTCAGCACCAAAGATGTCACCAAAATCAAAACAGAAATCTTATCTTACTGTCTCAGTTGCTGTGTACAGAGGATATTTGCCTACAGGATATTCTTAGTAGATTTCATTGGAAGGTCCAACCATCCATAGCTGCTTTATCTCACCGTCACAAAGCCCTTTCTGACGGGGAACTGAAGCCGTTATATCGCTCTCTTCAAAGCCACCAGACTACATTCACAAAAGCAGTAATTTTGCCACACAGAACGCGGGAGTATACATACAACCCCACTTCAAAAACTAACCCTTTCAGTTATTTCCAAACTTAGCACAGCTAACTTTGACTCAGCTAGTGCTAGCGTTCACATGATTCATAACCTTATTGGTTAGCTTCGATTAGCTTATTTTGGTAACCTACGTCACTGCTTTTTGCAACGGCTGAGTGGGCGTTTCCATTTAAAAAAAAAAAAAAGGAACATAGCGCAGATGGACCCGCCATTTAAATCCAATCAAAAGAACCTACTGTATTAAAAAACCTCCAACACTAACTTTGTTTGTGTCTTTTTTTTTCAGAGGATCAGCACAGCCAGCGGGGACGGACGGCATTACTGTTACCCCCACTTCACCTGCGCGGTCGACACGGAAAACATCCGCCGCGTCTTCAATGACTGTCGCGACATCATACAGAGGATGCACCTACGGCAGTACGAGCTCTTGTGATGGGCAGCGGCGTTCCGGCCTACTTATCTATCTACCTATCTACCCCCCCACCCCACTACACCACGACCAGTTAGCCAATCACCCCCTCCACTTCCACCACCTTCACCAAACAGCCGAGCCCTCCCCCTCAATCATGATACTTCTCCCAGTAACACGACTTCAGAAAATCAGAACAGTGGAAAGACTTTTTTTTTTTAAAGGAAACACAGTTGACATTTTCATCAGCCATTAGCCGGGACTGACTGCTGTACTCAGCCACACTTTGACCCAGGAAAGAGGGTCAAGACTGGAATCCCTCAGTGCAGGCTACCCCTCCTTTTAGCTCTCTGTCGCTCTCTCAGATATATCAACACACACACACACACACTTTGCAGGTACACACACACACTACAGCATAAGACATTCAGAGCCCTCAGATAGGTTTTAATGTCTCATATCTCACACGCACACACACACAGACACACACAGACACACACAGACACACACACACACACACACACACACACACACACACACACACACACACAGACACACAGACCCTTTTAAAACCAAGTCCTCCTGCTATTACCAGTTGGCAGAGGCTGAATTAAATAATGCATTCTGAGGGAGAGGAGTTTATTCTCCGCGTGCCAAAGATGACGACGGAGGAGGAGAAGAAGAGAACAATGGACACGGAGGATGGCGAACTGATACAGAGGAGGGCTGTGAGCCTTTTTTGTCGTCCGAACAGACGGACTAATTGACTAACGGCTGCCCGTGGACGTGAGCGTGATTCGATCACAAGACCACGCGGCTCACATGACCCGCTCAAGAAACCAACCGAGGAGGGACGGCAGGAAACAACAACGAAAAAAAAAGGAAGAAAAAAATACCATACAATGCATAAATTCGTGCATACCAGTGAACATCATGCAGTGCAAAAAATCCAAGCTATATATATAGATATTTATATATGTGTGTATATAAATATGTATATATATATATATAAATATAAATATTATATATTCCTGTAATAACACAAATCAACTTTTAAGTTTTTGTTAGTTTTTACCCCGTGTTGTGTGTCGGTGTACACTGTGTGTGTGATCTGCCTCTGTGCACCATTTAACTCCCCCTACCTACACACACACACACACACACATCCTCGCCCCCCCCCCTGCCCCTGCTGCTATTTGACAACTACTCAACATATGGAAAATATTTAATAAGGAAAAAACCCTAACACGAAAAGGAAAGCATGAAGAAAATGACTTATCAAGACTGGATGCAACATTTTTACCTGGAACACACACTAACACACACACACACACACACGCTCCAGCCCTCATCAGCCCCCCCCCCCCCCCTCCCCTTCCACACAACGTCCTCCCCCCCCCTCACCTTTCGTCTTATTCTCTCACCTCTCCCCCGTCCCACTTCCCGTCCCTCCCGGCTTTAAGTACGTCTGTCTTTATTTTACTGCTGGACTATTATTCTTGTACAGACTGTAAAATGTATTATTTTGTACAACTTTATTGAAGAAAAAAAAATAACTTGTAGAAGATCCCTGTGCCTTGATCACGACTGTACGTGTAAAAATGAGCTAATATGTAAGTTATGTTTCACTGCGCTGTACAGCTGGACGGGTCTGTCCCACCTCGTCCGTGCTGGCTCGCCCCTCCGCTGGAGGCTGGGGGGGGGGGGGGGGGCATCGGATCGGGGCGGAGGCCTTTCGTCTGTGGCTTTAAGTACGTCTGTCTGCTTAGTTTTATTTTTTCTCCCCACATTTGTTTGTTCGTTGATTCATTTGTTTTGCTTTGACTCTCCCTCTGGTTTAAATAATAGGATTTGAAAAAAAAAAAAAAAAGAAGAAAAAAAAAAAAGATAATCAGACACACCACCTTAATGCTGTGTAGTAAAAGAGACTGAACCCTAACACAATTTAATATATATAAAATATATTTCAGATTTTATATTTTATATATATGTACTGTACACTTATATCTATCTCCCTTGTGAGCTGTCCCCCCCCCCCGCCCCCCAGGTTTCCTTTTGCTTTCTGTCAGTAACATCTGCATACGTTTTTGGAAGGTGGCGATTCTGGGTGCAACGGGATGGGTATTCATTTGTTTTTTTGTTTTTTATTTTAGCTTTAACTCTTTTGAAGGAGAGGGGAATCCAGTTGCAAAACATTGCTTGTTTCTACATAAACCAAATTCTTTTTGCTTAAACAAGAAGAAACGGTTGTATTAGTGTTTGGTTCATTCTTAGGCTGATTATACTAGAGCCTCTCTGCATCTACATCACATCACATCATGCACTCAGCTGCCAGTTTATTAGGTACACCTGTCTTTAAGCAACAGTCCTGCGGTAAATCCTCCCTTCAGGTTCTGTGAGAGGTCTTTCTTATATTTTGTATATATATATTTTTTATATTTCTCCATTTATATCAGTGAGGGTACTAAATATAAGACACGCCTCTCAGTAAAACATGTTACAAGCAGGGATGTCCTCGACCAAAGAAAAATTCTCAGTCAACTAACACTCATAAGATTTTGTCGACTAATCAATTAGATTATTTAATCAAAAGATTTGTGAAACAGAGTTTCTCCACAAAAAGCACCACTTAAATGCACCGTCACACATGTGAATATAGGCGAGTGAACATCGCCTGCCGATGCGAATATTCACCTGAAAGTACACCAAAGTTGAACTCGAACCCGAATCCGAAGATGTGAATTTGCTTTTCAACCGGAAGTGAATGTTTTTTTCACCCTTTCGCTGGCATAGAATGGAAGTGAACGGGAGGCGAACATTAATTTTGTGCATGTGTGACCCTGCCTTAAATCTTGTGTTTACCAGAGATGTGCTCATAAGTTTCTTGGAAAGAAGTCATTCAGCATGAAAAAACACATAAAAAATGACTGATTGACTAAAGAAATCTTAGTCGACTAAGACCAAAACGACCGATAATAAACTAAGAGAGGGCAGCCCTAGTTACAGTTGATAATAATAAAGTTTATTTATATCACACTTATCAAAACCAGAGATTACAAAGTGCTTCACAAGGGAATAAAAAGAGTCATATACAAATACAATGTGAGATCTATTCATACAAGTAAACATGTTACATACTGCAGATACATAAACAAACCTGCATACGCAACTAAATACACACAACTAAACAAATTAAATAAGGTGATAAAAAATAGGCTTTCGATAAAAATACGTTTTCAGAAGTGATTTATAAGGATCAACAGCACCACAAACTGCAGCCTTCAAAAGGAAAATAAGGCTGAATCAACACCTGTCTAAACAGTTCCAACAAAAGCTGAACATTATACTACTAATGAAAGTAGGATTTATTGACCCTCTGTTGTATTAGACAGCATTAGTTTTATATAGGTGTACCTAATAAACTGGCAACTGTGTTTCTGACGCACATCGGTCTTGAGGAATATCACAGATTTTACCTTGAAACTTTTGCCAAAGTCACATCCTGCACAACTCACTTTTCTCAACACAAGGGGTGTATTATATTGGAGCTGAAATTCTGCTGTTCCCTAAACTGACGACTTTGTTTCTGTCAAAGATACAAATATGGTCTCCACCAGAGCCTTGCTATGCAGATGACATCAGGGCCTTATTTCTCAAATCTCACAGAGTTGGATTGTTTAGGACAATACACTTATTATTAAACCTGCAGTAGGCAGAATGTTTTTGACATCGTTGGGCAAAAATTCCATAACAACTGATCTCAACATGGCTGCCGGGTCACAAACTTTCTCATTTTACAGCTAAACAGTACACTACAAGATGTTTCTGAAAACATTTGAGGAGAGAAATAGGCATTACATTAACAGAATATTGATTCATATTTGATCAGCGCTGCCTAGTTTGACCGTTTGTTCGGAGTTTGTGAGTGATTGACAGCTGCTCAGAGACGGCAGACTCCAGCTTGGTCCTGATTGGTTGTTTTCCTACGGTCTGTGAAATCTTGCAGATGCCATTAGGAGCACCGGAGGACACATGAATTTTTTCAGATTACCTGTCTCATGCACTACTGTCAGGATATAGTGACCTTTTTATAAACATAACTTTTTTTTAGTCATATTTTCTCCAATTCTACCTACTGCAGCTTTAACTATAGTTTGAAAGACAACACTGAGTATAAGTATACTGTAGGTCTTGATACACTAAGAACACCAGCCAAGGAAATGGGACATAATTAAACAAAAAAAACAGTAGGTTTTCAGCCTTTACCAATTTGAAAAATGAGGTTGTAGACCAGCTTTATATACAACACACTATATCACAAAACACAGGGACTGGCCTTCCTGGAACATGTTATCAATATAATATTCAATATATCATTATTTGACTTCTGAGTCCCCAGGTTTACTTCTCAGGCTTAATCCTCCATGATCTGCAGCAGTGATAATGCGAGAGAAGACATCACATTCACTGTTTATTTTTATGTCAACACCTCCTCACCTGTGCTCTCCTTAATGCCGCACAGGCTGCAGCAATAAGAGGGCTTTATTTTAGCACAAAAAGAAATAGAAGAAACTGCATCTGGCTTTTTTTTTCTATTTTAGCATCGTGTTTTCAGTATTTGTTGGTTGTGTATAATTTTTCCTGTACATTTTGTACAAATACTTAAATTAGATGTTTGAAATCGAACTGTAGCACTAAGTAAAAACAACTCTTGAGAGACACACAGGTACATAAATATCAGTTTTTAGATGCAGTTAAATCTACAATAGTTCAGTCTTATTGCTCATTTGGCTGGAGTGTTTAAGATATCTAGGAAACAAGTTTTATTACAGCCAGGCCTCTAAATGCACGACTTATTGTTTATGGCACACTGTATTGCAAAAGGGGGTAACATTATGTGATATATCATTCAAAAGCCATTCAAACAAAACCACGGTGTTAAGACTGGCTGACAAGCTCCTGGGTGAAGACATTTAACGCTTGTGAAGATCGCTCGGAAGATTAAAATATAAGAAATCAAACTAAAATGTATTTGCAGCATACAGAAAAGATGCATCTTGATCGTGGAGGTTCAAGAGGAAACAAAGCGTGTCACATGCTCGTCTCACGTTGGTGGAAACCTTGCTGATACTCCATCTGTTTCCTTGTTGGAGCAACAGGATTATGAGGTGAAGCTGGTAATTCGTCCAGTAACAAGACCCACTGACACCTCCAGAGTTACTGACGGCCACACCTCACAAAGAATGGCAACTGTTGTTTCACAGCGGTTTAATGTTACTCTTGTCGATGTGAAGAATGGGGAAGTCCGTAATGAAAGTGGAAGCTAAAGCTCAGGTGAGACAACACCTGTTAACATAAGATGCAGGGAGGTTTTACATATTGGCTGGAGCTGACGAGGGACCTGTTGCAACTGGTTAATCTGCATAGTGTTACACTACCCACTGTGTGGGGGAGTTATGCGTAGACACTTCCAGCTAAAGCCATTTCAGAGATGTTAAAGGGTAAAAAAACTGTCTCTCCATCATTTTCTGTTGATTTAAAGTTTCAAATACACCACATGGCCAATTGTATGTGGACACCTGAGCACTACAACTATACACTTGATTGTTGAAGATCTCATTTCCAAACCATGGGCATTAATATGACACTCTTCTGGAGAGGCTTTTCACAAGATTTTGGAGCCTGGCTGCAGGAATTTGCTCCCATTGAGGTTGACCACCACTGATGGTAGGCGATAAGGCCTGGCTCAAATTCTGCTTCCTTATTCATCCCAAAGGTATTGGATGGAGTCACACCAAACTGGGAAAACCATTTATATATAAGAACTTCACAGGGGCATTGCCATGTCGAAACAGGTAATCCCCGAACTGTTGCCACAAAGTTCACACTTTTGTCTAAATTACCATTGAATGTGGTAGCGTTGAGATTTCATTTAATGGGAACTCCAGGGGCTTTGTCCAAACCATGAAAATCAGCACAAAAGTGTGTAAACTGGGACGTCAACATACTTTTGGCCTTATAGTGTACATTGGCTACATCAGACATCAGTAATGTCAAAGCAGGTGTTTTACACGCCTGTGAAATGCAAGAATTTGCAATTGTTGAGGTGTGACCACAACTGCACCATGCCTGCCAGTTTTAATCCGTAGATTAACTGCAGCAGCAGCAGCAGTTTTAATTTGGGATTTGATGTAGATTTACACATTATTGTCAATTTTCCTGTTCCAGTATAATGCAACTGAATTTCTATACTATACATTTTCTCAAAGCCTTTTCTATAAGACAGCAACATTTTCCTTTACTCACACTTAAACCTGCAGTAGGCAGAATATTTTTTGGCATCATTGGGCAAAAATTCCACAATAACCTTTCAGCATATTGTAATTCAAGTGTTCTGAGAGAAAACTAGACTTCTGCACCTCCTCGTGGCTCTGTTTTCAGGCTTTAAAAAAACTAGCATGTGACGGGAGACTTTGACAGCTGCTCAGAGAGGGCAGGCTCCAGCTCGGCTCTGATTAGTTGTTTTCCTCCGGTCTGTGAAATCTTGCAGATGCCATTAGACAGAGGCACATGATTTTTTTTCAGATTACCTGTCTCATGCACTACTCAGGATATAGTGACCGTTTTATAAAAATAACTTTTTAATCATATTTGCCGCTCCAATTCTACCCACTGCTGCTTTAAAACAGAAACAGAAAAAGAGTGGCAATATAATCCACGTCCCTGGTATTTTATTAATAATTTTGTTAGGCATGAAAGCAAATGATGGCCATAAAGATTTGAATAATACCTTGAAATTAAGCCACTACTGAATACTTGATGTTGACATTTTTACATTACTGCATTAGCACTCTTTTATTTTGAAAAACCATCTATATGTATTTATGTGAAATTTCTAAATACTTTATTAAACTCAATTATTTGCTTCCTTAAAGCTGCAGTATGCGAGATCGGCGCAAATATGATTTAAAAAAGTTATTTTTAGGAAACGGCCGCTATATCGTGACAGTAGTACATGAAACAGGTAACCTGAAAAATATCATGTTCCTCTGTGTCCTACTGTGTCCTCCGGTGCTCCTAACGGCATCTGAAGGATTTCACTTACCGGAGGAAAACAAGGTTCGCTGTCCAGCTGCCGTCTATGAGAGCCGGCTGTCAATCACTCGCGATCTCCGACAAACGGTCAAACTAGGCAGCGCTGATCAAATATGAATCAATATTCTGTCACTGTAATGCCTATTTCTCGCCTCAAATGTTTTCAGAATCATCTTGTAGTTACTGTTTAGCTGTAAAATGAGAAAGTTTGTGACGCAGCCGCCATTGTAAAATATGTTGAAGGAAGCCAAGTTCTCGTCACATGACCGCAGCACAGCCAATAGGAACG
The DNA here is from genome assembly GCA_916701645.2 of Sebastolobus alascanus. NCBI lineage: Eukaryota > Metazoa > Chordata > Actinopteri > Perciformes > Sebastidae > Sebastolobus > Sebastolobus alascanus. The sequence continues at coordinate 262,457 of CAKAOJ020000049.1, read as the reverse complement.
CTCTCTCTCTCTGAAATGACCTGTGATTGGTCAAAATCTGCCGTCACGGGCTAGATTTTTCTAAAGCCTGAAAACAGAGCCATGATGAGGAGCAGAAGTCTAGTTTTCTCTCAGAACACTTGAATTACAATATGCTGAAAGGCTATTATGGAATTTTTGCCAAATTATGCCAAAAAATTGTTGCCTACTGCCACTTTAATGATGATAATATGTCAGACAGCAGTTGAAGGCATCATTTTCCCCCGCTCCACAAGAGGGAGCCACGGGTTAAAAACAAAGACAGACACAAAAAAAAAAAAAAAAAAAAAAAAACACGTGGGGCTTAACCGGACCACAAAATGTGCTTCCTCCCTCATAACCCCGCCTCCACGGTTCCATGCATTGGCGCGCTTCGCCTCCGTGGCTCTCTGCTCCTCCCCGGTGGTTGGACTGACTCTGTAGCGGGTGAAAACACAACACACAGCAGGCATGAGTGCGGCGGGTAGTGCTCGGTCCGGTTCGGCCGCCGGCCCGGTACAGCAGGGACTGAAAGAGGCTCTGATCGAGACGCTGACGGCCATCCTGTCCCCGGTTCAAGAGGTGCGCACCGCCGCGGAGGAGCAGATCAAAGTGCTGGAGGTGACGGAGGGTGAGTGCTAGTTAGAGAGAGAGAGGGTTACCGGCGGCTAGCTTACCCGGTGCTCTCACTCATTACATGGGCCTCTTCAGAGAGGAGCACCATGCGGACAGCTGCTCTTATCAGCTCTAACTCTGGCTGTAGGAGCAGCTAACAGTCACAACGTTAGCCGATCTGAAGGCCATGTTTCATGTTTTTACAGAAGTTAGTGAGGACTAAGTTAGCTTTAAAGCTCCTGAAAATGTAGTTAGCTAGTCAGTAAGTTACGTTAAGCACATGGGGGGGCTGTGAGGACCCCTAGCAACAACAGCACAGCAACAGGGTGGACACCGCTTTACTCTTCTGACAAAGTAAAAACCTGTAGTTAGCGTTAAGTTACCATATCTGGTCCGTAATGTGTTTGGAAACTAGCTTAGATGCTATCACGGTTGTGAAGCTAAAGCAGCACAACACAGTTTCTGGTCTCGAGCGCATTTGGAATGTGATAACGTCACTTGGATACGGGGGGTAACGACAGCAACGGGTCTACAGCCGTTAGCCACCTGAACCAACCGCTTATTTAAACCGTTAAAGAGCAGACAGAATGTATCAACCGACCTCCTCGCGTTCCAGATGGAATGTTAACTTTACTCCCGATACTGGAATCTTATTAATTTATTCCACGGTCGCTATGGCAACCACAGAATGCCCGATGACAGATTTTTTTCCCGCGAAGATGTGTCTCTTCAGGGGGCTTCTCCCGCATCATCAGCACCATCAGGATGCACATGAGAGAGAGGAAGACAAAGAGGACTACTGTCCCCAGAGTCCATGCACACACAGAGTTCATACTACTATAAAGTATTCTTACAAAAACACATTAGTACCTTTTATCTGACCATATGCATTACTGCAGTAACTGCCCACAATGAGCCTTATTGCTCCTCCCAGTCCAAGCTGTGTTGCTTGAGTTAAAATTAATATTTTCACATGCATACATCCATGTTTTTTTTTTTTTTTTTTTCTGTATTTTTATTATGCTTTTAAACACAAATACAGACCAACAATACACCAACACACAGTGGCAAAAAGAACTAAACATCAGACTTCGATCCCTGACACATGATATACATAGCACATAATATACTCAAAGATTGTACACAATCACATACATATGTAGTGGAAAATGTCATATATGTGTATGAGAATAAGGAGGCGCTCAGTCCATTACAGTAGATTACAATCGAGTGATGCAACAACAAAACATTTTAAGAAAAATAAGCAGACACATTATTACATCCATGTTTTAAATTGTTAATGTATCAAGACGCGAATGTAGAGTGATACCAGCATAGTGGCACCTTGTGTCTCAGGTTTATATTAAAAACAGTGAAAGTGTTACGAAGGTAACTAAAAGCCCTGAAAACATCTCAAGACTAGAACTGCGTGATTTATTAGCACATGCTTCAGTTGCAAAATGAAACCAGTTAAGTTACTCTATCCTCTGGTAGGCAAAAAACAGTTGAACAAACAGTTCTATTTGTATTCATCTGTGACATAATTGGTCTATTTTCTGTTATATTTGCCATAAAAAGGTTTTTAAAGGTCTCAAAATATAGTTGATGGAATTTACAAGCACCTCGGACATGAACTTGACAATATATCTTTTGTAAACAATTGGTGACAGTTGGTGTATTGTGGAAATAATACCCATATTTTGATGAAGATCTCATTTGGGACAGATGGATACAGTACCTAGTGGCTGTACTGTAGCTCATACTCCACTAGACTTCCCATTGTGTGTCCTGCAATCCTCGTGCCCCTGTCTGGTGAAAGGCTAATTGTGCACGCTGTCTGTCGGCTGCACCGCAGCGTCGCAGCGAGGCCGACCCTTTCCGCTGGCCCCTCTCTAAGGCAGACGGTCTGTAGGATTGTCAGCACTAACATTGTCTTCTGGCGCCTGATGTCACTCTCAGTAAAAACCCAGTGAGAGAGAAAGAGAGCTGGATCAGAGCTGAGGTTGATCCTGTACTGTATTTATCACACACACTCTGCATGCCTGTCAGGGTCAAACCAGGGTGCTCCGTTAGCTTTACAGCCATCGGTTGTTGCAATGTTGGGTAACACTTCATTTTACAGGTCCGCAAATTTCATGGTAATTAGTTGATAATTAGCAAGTAACCTATTTGAAATTTCTTTGGAATTACTCCCAAATTACCCCAATATTTACATCAAAATTGTTCAAAAATTACTTTGTATGGCTGTCTTGAATTGGGACTTGACTCTGGACTTCTATCATTATTTGATATCTACTTTAAACATTATTTAATAATTATATTCTGCTATTTCCCAATAAGCAGTAATAAATAGCTGTTAATTTATTTAATACATTTCCAGGAAAAGAATACAAAGTTAATTGATGTGCTTTATTTCCATGTCTGCTGGTAAATAGATGATAATTAGCAAATAAGTCCTTTGAAATATCTTAAAAAACTCCCCGAATCATTACATTAGCTACCAGGTTACATTTGTGTTGACAATAAGTCACACAATGGTGAGATTTGTGTCTGATCAGAAGTGTCTTCTATTAGTTTTGGTTTTCCAACTCCGATGAAGAGCAGCGCACAGCCGCTTCTCAAGCCTAAGGGCCCTATTTTAACCATTATATGCTATTTCAGCATATAAATCATCAGCATAAATCATTATTGAATCATGTTTATAATAAAGTAATTTTCGATAAATTTTGAGATATATATCGGGGTAATTTGGCAGTAATTCCAAAGAAATTTCAAATAGGTTACTTGCTAATTATCACCTAATTACCATGAAATTTGCGGACCTGTAAAATGAAGTGTTACCCAGTGTTGTTCGCCTTGGAACCAAATTCTACCAATGTTGCTAGTTATTGTAGTACACAGGCTCACAACAACATACCTAAACATTTGTCATATTTAGCTCCACTTAAAGGGGCTATATGTAAGAATCAGAAATTGCTTGTTCACAGCGACACCTGTGGCCGCAATGTCAACGAAAGTCAGCGTCCTGTTGCTCGCGCTCGCGCTTGTGCTCGCGCTACATTGACATGAACGAGCACCGGTCTAAACAGTGAGGCGACACACGTCAGCTAACACACAATATCACTCTATATTTCACCTGCTTGGCAGTAATGTTAGCTGACCAGACGAAGGTCTCTACATGAATCAATGCTGATCCTAGTGTTGGCTTTTCCTCCCGATCCGGAGGGAACGGGGGGGGGGGGAGACACCGACACCCGGTCGGGACGATAACGTAACTCTCTGCGGAGCCCCGTCACTTCACAACACACGGGAACCCTCTGTTGGTCTCGAGGAGCTGCAGCATTTATTTCTGCAAAAACGTCCACTGCACATTCACTAGATATTCTCAGAGCTAAACTAACTCTTCTGCAGTGTGTAGTGTGCGCGCGTTCACGTGGAGGTGGAGCGAGCCGAGCGGGTGAGAACGAGCGCGGTGTGCAAACAGGCAGGAGCAGACAGCAGGAGCAGAGCTGCTGCGCGGTCGCGTACCCACACGCGAGCGCGCATGGGATTCCGACCCGTTATGATTTATGCGCGTGATAAGTTACAAATAGTCCCTTTAAGAGACTGTTACATGTTTGTTTGTTTGTTTGTTTGTTTGTTCTGCCTATATGTGTCTTGTGTTTTCCCTTTTTTACTTTGCATCTCACACACGGTGCCTTTTGGTCATCATGTTGCAGCAGCTATTTCATGATCCAGAAGCGGATTCCAGTTTGATTCTGGATAAAAGGAAAAAAACACATAATTTTCAATGTTTTAACAAGAAAAGATTCTTTTAATGTTGAAGTGAAAACAAATGATCTAAAAACAACTTAAACAACTTACAACATGTACCACAAAAGAACAAGCATAAAACACAAAATAATTGAAGTCAATTAGTCGAGGCGTCTTTGGCAGCAATTACATTCTTGAGTCTGTGTGGAGAGATTTGTCTCATGACTCATGAAGCTGAAATTTATAGAGATTTGTTTGAAAGACAAGTTTTTCCTGTTTATCGGTGTCTTGTGCTGCTTTCACACCTGTAGTTGGGTTCATTTGGTCCGAACCAAGAGGAGTAAACATGCAGTTATACAGACCGACATGTAACTCACTGATTGGACAGTTTTGGCGATCGTCATCCTGCATCATCAGGACCCATTTGGGGAAATCTAATTCCGGTGACTGACAGAAGTTTATGCAGCACTTTAACGCTCCCAGATGACTGGTGCGAGCGCATAGTCCAAACGTCTGGGCGCGCACCGACACGCCCATGATCGACGTACTGTAGTATCGCTGTCACACACTTTTTAATGGAGTTAATGAACTGACAATGTACACGGAGTCGGATACAAGCACAGCAGTTTTAAGCGCTTTTTTTGACCTATGACTGATGTGCTTATATATACAAGGCCTTAAATACAGATCGCGTCCTGATCAGATTTCATGATCAGCAGATGGATTTATTAGTAGTTTAAGCTTTTGAAATCATGCTAAAACCAGATATCTGCTATAATGCTAAAATCTTGTGGTTGGTTTGTTTGCTTTCACGACACAAACGAACCGCACTAGAGTCCGCTATGTGTGATACTCGACCAGTAGGTTCAATGATACACGGGCCGTCAGTTGTTTAGTCCGCACTAGAGTTCGACTGACAGCTTTCACACCAGCCTAAATTAACCGTATTAACCGGGAAAATGGACCTAGGTTAGGTGTGAAAGCACCCTTAACGTCCTCATTACAGCCACTTTAATTCTGTGTTGTGTAGGGCCGACCCAAATGCTTCGGAGCTTTGACCGTTGCCATGGTATTCAACCTCCATTTCACTATTCCAATGCTTCGTTTTTAAAATTTTATATATATATATAAGTATGTAATAATAATGTATAAATCCTAAAATAGCCGATGAAATAAGGAATAATCCCACAACATTATTCATTATTCATATTCAACATGAATTATTATTAGTTATTCTCAGACAAATATCACTGTTTGGCGCTGTCCCGGGAACTGAAACGGGGGAGATGGAGACAGACAGAAAAAAATGTCAGCCTGCCGCACCGCGCCCCGCCGCACCGCGAGGCTTCGAATACCTTCGAATATTTCTCACCGAAGCTTCAAAGCCCATAAAAGTGGTATTCTGGACAGCCCTAGTGTTGTGAAAATCACTTGATATGATGAGCCTGCTCTTATCGTATAATATATATTCTGAGCTCTCTGATTTTTTACATTCATTGATTAATACATTTTTTTGTCTCTACCGATATGTTCATGTTGCAGAGTTTGGCGTCCATCTGGCAGAACTCACCGTTGATCCTCAGGGAGCACTCGCAATCCGTCAGGTGAGTGTCAAATTATGATCTGCGTATGTGTTGTCCTGATTGTGTCCCCGTCTGTGAATACCTGTTTCCTTTCCTCATGGCTGTGTTGTTGTCGTCTGTGTTTGCAGTTAGCGTCCGTCATCCTGAAGCAGTATGTGGAGACTCACTGGTGTTCCCAGTCAGAGAAATTCAGACCTCCTGAAACTACAGATCAGGTAAACCATACTTCACCTTTAAATACAATAAACACAGTTTTGCCTGCTACTGGCAGAAGTTTTATCTTTTTCGAAAGTATTCTTTTTTCTCACAATTTTAATTTGACCTCAGAGGGCTTTTTGAGCTGATGTTGTCAAACTCCTGTCGTCCCCCCTCCAGGCTAAAGCCGCCATCAGGGAGCTGCTGCCAAGCGGCCTGCGGGAGGCGATCAGCAAAGTCCGCTCCAGCGTTGCGTACGCCGTGTCGGCCATCGCCCACTGGGACTGGCCCGAGGCCTGGCCGCAGCTGTTCACCCTGCTGATGGAGATGCTGGTCAGCGGAGACGTCAATGCTGTGCACGGGGCCATGAGGGTCCTCACAGGTATGTAATAAGATACACACAAACACACTGAAGCTGGACATGTACATCCTCTAAAACATGATACCAACCACCTAAAAAAGGAAGTAGATTTTTATAAGGAGATTTAGAGCATAAACTACTTTTTCTAAGGACAGATGCAGCGTATTTAACATTAATAATGTTTTTAGCACTATCATCAGTGCCAAAAGTTGAGTTTTTAAACCTTTTTTTACTCCATTTTAACTCTTAAATGCATGACACCATAAGGTTTCAGTGCTGTAACATATTTGTTTACACACAAGCATTTATTTCATTACACATCAACATTCAGACTCCAGCTCAGAGTAATTTCAGTTAATTAAAACTGCACTTTCCTGTATTCATTAGTGATGATATGATGGATCTGATGTTATCAGATGCTGATGTGTTATAAAATTGTAACGACGCGTTCTAGTCTGATGTAACTTAAAAAAAACATCTCTGGCCTGTAATTTGTGCCATCTTACATATAGATGAATGATCCCAATCAGTTTCACACAGACATTTTAAATATAAAAGTATAAAAGAGCAACCAAAACCTCATGTTTAGGTATCAGAAGAGAACATGCGGGATCAGTGCTGCTTCCTCATTATTCTTTACATTGAGTTTTACAAATAACATGCGTCACTGCTGGGTGTCACTGTAGATAAGAAACACCAAACTGTCATGTTGTCTATCATCAAATTGCTTTTGCTAAACGGCCCTATTCGTCTCGTTTCACTTTACATATTTTGTTAATTCTTACTTCAACAGAAGTAAATACTCGTGGTAGAAAGCCTCCCCTTGAAAAACAACAACATGACAATAACCATGCATATTTTTGTCTTTCCTGTCCAGAGTTTACTCGGGAGGTGACTGATACACAGATGCCGCTGGTGGCTCCGGTCATCTTACCTGAAATGTACAAGATCTTCACCATGGCCGAGGTATCGCTGCAACTCTTATCTTTATGTTAAACAAGAGGGTTACATTATATCTTTGCACACCACAATGTTTCTGGAACTGTCCTATGTTACTGATAATATCCCTAATTGTTCTGCCCTGTGTTTGTTTTATATGATCTGAATGTTCCTCAACTGTTGCAGGTTTACAGTATTCGTACCCGATCCAGAGCTGTGGAGATATTCACCACCTGTGCCAACCTCATCTGTGCTATTGAAGAGCTTGAGAAGGTGAGACAGTCACAGCAAGACGTGATGATTTTCTCTCATTTATCATATAAATAATTACATAATAGATCTAGTTGGAATTAATTATATAATTGAACATTTTTATTTTTGATTAAACCTCTTTTGACATGAAAAAGATTTTATCTTATTGCGTTATAGTTGATAATTTATTTTAAAAAGTAGAGATTTTCAGCTCGATCGTCAATGAACGGCTGATCAGTCTCAGATGTAGCCTATAGTCAAATTTATACGCGATCACTGCACGATGGTTCACGTCGCGCGCACAGCAGCACCGACAGTATCTGAATATTGTTACAGCCACACACACACACACACACAGTGTTGCCAACTTGGCGACTTTCTCGCTCGATTTAGCGACTTTTCAGACCCTCTTAGCGACTTTTTTTTCTAAAAAAGTGACTTATTCAGGCTATCAGGGAAAAAGCAAGAAATATATCCGTATATATTATATTGTAATTCATTCCCACGCATGCTGCTCAGAGTAATCGCAGCGATCGGCTCTTCTGCCAACAGTCTCTCCCTCTCCTCTTGCTCCGTGAGTGGGCAGGCAGGAGGACGCCGCAGGAGTGGGAGTTAATATAATATAATATAATATAATACATTCACATTTACATTCTTCTAAATAGATTTGTATAAATAAATAGATAAATAAATACATAGTTTTAGATTAGTTTTGACTCTCCATAATAGGCCTACATACACAGTATAGAATAATATTTTCTCTGATATATATGAACATACAATTCCATTATAGAAAAGTTAAACAAATGTTTGTGTGTGCTGTCAATTATAGTTCTTCCAAAGAAAAATAATCGGTATCGGCAGGTCAGACATTAAAAAAATCGAAATCAAGAAAATTGCAATCGTTGCATCTCTGGGGACTGTTTGGAGATTTATTTAAATCAGTTTTTGTGAAATTGTCCTCATGTTGTGTCACATTTAAATTTGTATTTTTTTTTTAACGGAAATGACATGCATGAATAACTTGTCAATACCGTGTTTGTAATGTAACTGTACCTCCTCTGTACGTGTGTGTGTGTGTGTGTGTGTGTGTGTGTGTGTGTGTGTGTGTGTGTGTGTGTGTGTGTGTGTGTGTGTGTGTGTGTGTGTGTAGGGTGCAGCCAAAGCGTTGATCTTCCCAGTGGTGCAGCAGTTCACAGAAGCGTTTGTGCAGGCTCTGCAGATGCCCGACGGACCCTCGTCTGATAGCGGTCTCAAGATGGAAGTCCTCAAGGTCAGAGAGACGCTGCAGACCAAAGAGTCATTGAGTAGTTGCTTAGCGTAACCTTCAAATGTAAAAGTAGTAAATTCAAAAGTAGTAAATCATTTTGCAGTTAGAGTCACAAATTATGTCCTTTTTTTAATGTTTTTTTTTTTTTAGGGTGATTATGGCATGCAGTAGTCTGTGAGTCACATTATATTTATTCACTGAAGAAACAAGATTAGAGAAGTGGTTTGTAATTATGTTTCTTTTTCATCCTCTCTCCCAGGCAGTAACAGCGTTAGTGAAGAACTTCCCCAAACCCATGGTGTCCTCCATGCAGCAGATATTACCCATTGTGTGGAATACACTGACTGAAAGTGCAGCTTTATATCCTTCACAATGCCACACTGTGTAGTAGCTTATCATGTCTTGCTGGGATAACTGCTGCTGTCTGTGTTGCCAAAGCATTGTTTAGACCAGTGAGAGAAACCAGCTTCCATTTGAGGTGAAAAAAAAACATGATATGATATATAACAAAAGGTTTTACTTCCTTTTGGGAACTTTTTAGACTGGAGTTTGTGGCCTTTTGGTTGCAGAACATCCTCTTTAAACCACTAATCCACCTCTCTGCTAACTCAGCAAGATCAGAACACTTTCATGTTGAGAAAAAGACAGAAACTTCTGAAATATAGATTGTGTAGGTCGCTCATCTGATATTCTCAGATTGAATCAGACTGAGTGAACCGAATAATAAGAATGAAAACATCCTTTGAGATGAGCACTAACAAGACATAAAAACTGAGAGCTAAAGAGACTGAAAGGATTTTTTGGGGCGAGTATTCCTTAACCATACCTTCACTTATGTGAGAACAGAAGTCAACTACACGGAGGAAGTGGACGACCCCGTAGACTCGGATGGTGAGCAGAATGCTTTCACTGCTAACATTGGTCTGAAAGTTTGCAGCATTGAAACACCTCTTCAATCGTGTGGTGTTTTTTATTGGCTCATTTTTTGCAGGCGAGGTTCTGGGTTTTGAGAATCTGGTGTTCAGCATCTTTGAGTTTGTCCACACGCTGCTGGAGAACAACAAGTTCAAGAGCACAGTGAAGAAAGCCCTGCCCGAACTCATCTACTACGTCATCCTGTACATGCAGATCACCGAGGACCAGGTGAGGGAGAATTCCCTTTTAACGTATGAGGCTGTCGACTGGGTGGGTGCATAGATGGAAGTATGAGCTGTAAAAACGGTGTTTGCCCTCTTGTTTTTTCAGATCAAAGTGTGGACGGCGAACCCCCAGCAGTTTGTAGAGGATGAGGATGATGACACCTTCTCCTACTCTGTCAGGATCTCTGCTCAGGACCTGCTGCTGGTGAGATAAAAACAAACCTGCCTCTCTTATTGTCAATTCACAACAAATCTGTGTAGGAGAATGCGATGGACAAAATGTGACATTTTAAAGCCCAAATTAAAATAACACCATTACAGTTTGTGCTTTCTTCTTCTTCTTTTGGTGAAATCCCGTCTTGTGTAACATTGTATAGCTGAGAGAGTTTCCTTAAAATCACCTTTAGCAAAAACGCAACCTGTTTGTTTCTCTCTGTCAGTCAGTGACGATGTTTACATGCACAAAATATTCCGTTTTTTGCCCGTATTCTGAAAAAATGCTAATGAAAATGAATATTCCTCTAATATTCCTGTTCACATGCTGCTGTGCATACTCCGATTAACGTATCTGGTGGCGCACTTATTCGACCGTGCGAACACAGCCTCCCTCTTTCATTCCTTCAACAACCTTCTTGAAAAGGTTGCCGTTGCGATATTAGCGCATATCCAAAAACCTGTTGATATCCAAGTCTTTCACAATGTTTAAAGGTAGGTGTGTTTCTCCTTCCGACCAGAAATGTGGGCTTTTCTTTTGGGCATGCATCTCTGCAAACTGTCGGCTAGTTGGTTTGTGTACAACGCACAGAGCTGGCTGCAAACAGGCGAGAGGCCTTGTGCCGCAAGCTGCCGTAAAAAACCCAACTGAGACACAAATTCTGAATGTGCTGTATACGGGTCCAAAGAATGCTCCTAAAACCTGAGTAATATCCGCATATCCCACATGTCTTGATCTGAAAATGCTCCATTCTGAATAAGGCGTAATTCAGAATATAACAAACAGAATATGCTGTTTACACGACCCGTCTTTAAATTCAGAATATTATCACATTCGGAATAATAGTAGAATATGAATGTGCATGTAAACGTAGTCACTGTTTATGTTGAACAAAGTCCAGTTACAGTCTGGTCTAATAACGCTCACTGTTACTTTCTTACTTTCTACACATAGTCTCGGAGAGATATGCCTTCTTGCTCTCCTTTTTCCTCTCCTACGCATACAGCCTCCGCAAACTCTCGAGGCATCCGTTGCCCTGGTAGTCCTGGAAAACGACTTATGAACAGTGATTTTTCTACGCAGTGTTGAGTCGTAGAAACGCTGAGCAATGTGGTCGCATGTAAAACAGGGGTCATAAATGTCCAGCATTCAGAAGTTCGCAGTGGTTTCATAGCTCATTGGCTCACTCAGCGGGCCTCTGGAGAGTGCGTATAATGATGGTAACCTTTGACCTCTGCTTGCAGGCCGTTGCTGCAGAGTTTCAGAATGAGAGCGCTGCAGCGCTGGCAGCGGCAGCAACCAAACACCTCCAGGAGGCAGAGCAGGCCAAAAACAGTGGCAACGAGCACTGGTGAGGAGAGACACCACACTAATGCTTCCCTGACTCTCTTTCTGACTACGTCTTCATCAGTGTCTGGTCTTAAACATACCTGCTGTAATTTCATCTGTGCTTTTAAGTCAGAAAAAGTTATTTCTTTTTAACCAGGTGGAAGATCCATGAGGCCTGCATGTTGGCCCTCGGCTCTGTCAAAACCATCATCACAGAGAACGTGAAGAACGGTCGTATCCAGTTTGACATGCACGGTTTCCTGGCCAGCGTTATCCTCGCTGATCTCAACTTGGCATGTGAGTCCTAAACTGAGGGTTAGAAGTGATCAACAACCGGGCACGAAGACCCCTAAAATCTGTCTACCACTTGTACCACATTAACTTTCTGGTGATCTGTATTGTTTTTTCCTCTGTCAGAGCCTCAATTCTTCATACGGAACACTAAACTAAACACATGCTAAAAAAACATGTAGTTATTGAATAAAAATTACACCATATTAATTTGTTGTTTCTCTCTCTTACTCGTCTTCTCTTGTGTTGTTCTTCACTGCCGTCTCTTGTTTTTCTTCCTTCTTGACCAGCGGCGTCTCCGTTCCTCCTCGGCCGGGCTCTGTGGGCGGCCAGTCGCTTCACGGCAGCCATGTCTCCTGAGCTCATCCAGCAGTTCCTCCAGGCCACCGTCAGCGGCCTCCACGACAGTCAGCCGCCCTCCGTCCGCATCTCCGCGGTCAGGGCCATCTGGGGGTGAGCGAGCTGTGCTTTTAACTGTGCAGACACACAAACACAGAGTTCTTCTGTTATTTTTGTGATCTAACACAGCGAGCATGAACAACCTTATCTGAGATCCAGACACCACAGTACAGACAGTTAGACTGTGATGGCATCATGACACCAGATCTTCTCACTGTTCATGCGGAAAGTTTAAAAATTCAAAAACAGTATTAGTCTGTGATAAACCAACAATTTAAATTTTGAAATTGGTCAGACTATTATGAGTTATTACCAGATTAGGATCCCTGGTATAGGCAAGGTTAAAGCATTATTTGTTTTCTTGCCGAAAGTTAGAGGAGAAGATGCCGCTCTCATGTCTGTGTGGTAAATATGATGCTACAGACAGTTAGCTTAGCATAAAGACTGGAAATGGGTGTAAACGGCTAGCCTGACTCTGTCCAAAGGTAACAAAATAGTTTTTCTGCGTCGTTTTTTTACACGCATTAAACAAACGAGATGTAACCTGTTAATTACTGAGCTTTAGAGATGCTGGAAGATGTATTTCCTACTACACTATACGGGTGCGGAAGTATCGCAATGTACTGCTGTGGACGGGGCCAGCAGCAAAATGTATTTTAGTAACCGACGGGGAACTGAAGCCGTTATCTATCCTCTCGCCAAAGCTACCAGACTACATAAAAAAAAAACAGTAATTTTACCCAGCAGAACAAGGGGGTTGCTGGTCTACCTCTGCCTCAATCTGTTTGTTTGTGTTTTTGTGTGACTTTTGTTGGTTCGGATTCACCAAAGTCACACAATAGCTCAAACAAACTAACCGATCGAGGCAGCGGTAGACCAGCATCTCCCGTGTTCTGTGGGGTAAAATTACTGCTTTTTTTTAATGGAGTCTTGGAGAGAGCATAGATGGATACAACGGCTTCAGTTTCCCATCGGAAACATGACTGTATAGCTGTCTCACAGCAAGGTAAACCGGTGACAATATTTTTTTTAGGTGGCCCTTTCTTTTAGATGGCTAAAATACATTTTGCTGCCGGCTCCGTCCACAGCAGTAAATTACTTCTGTGCCGGTACTGCTCTGTTTCTCCAAACTGGGGGCGTGTCGACCGTCTTCTACTTTAGGTAATACACTGACTATGGATAATTATCTCATAAAACCCCACTTCAGAACACCCAAACTATCCCTTTAACCTCAGCTGAAGTTCGTTCCTGGCAACTTGGTGGGTCTTAAAGGCAAAAAAGTGTTGATTTGTACAGGTATTTTTCCCCCATCGTTAAATTGTGAATTAGATAATCATGGCTAAACAAGTTGCATATAACATTCATCACAGATACATTTGTGTTTTAAACTTCCAGTAAGCATTTTAAGAGTTTGAAAGGGTGACTAGCTGATCATAGACATGTTGGGTGGATAGTACTGTCTGTTCATTGACACTTCCTACTATCGTTCTCCAGGTATTGCGATCAGCTGAAGCTGTCAGAGAGCACCCACGTCCTTCAGCCCTTCCTCCCCAGCATCCTCGAGGGACTGGTCCAACTGGCCGCCCAGTTCAGCTCCGAGGTGCTCACCCTGGTCATGGAGACCCTGTGCATCGTCTGCACCGTCGACCCGGCCTTCACCACCAGCGCCGAGAACAAAATCTGCCCCCTCACCATTGCTATTTTCCTTAAATATAACAATGGTACTGCTGTAGCTCCTCTAACCACGTCCTCTATCAGACTCCTACTACTTTACACACCGTACTCTACATTTCAACTTCCTTCAACTCTTGTCTTTTAACGGTTAACCAGAGGACACAATTTTCCAGCTTGTCTCTAATACTTTGACATGGATTATCTGGAATCAGTTTCTCTTAGCAAACTGTAGCACCTTTTCCAGACTTTTCCAGAGAAGACGTAGACATGTTAAGTTAAGAGACACGTAGATTTGATTTGTCTCTTATCTCTTCTTAGGCCCTGTCTCCTCTCTTCTCCTCAGACCCTGTGGTGGCGTCCCTGGCTCAGGACATCTTTAAGGAGCTGGCACAGATCGAAGGCTGCCAGGGCCCCATGCAGATGCGTCTCATCCCCACGCTCGTCAGCATCATGCAGGCTCCCCCCGACAAGATCCCCTCTGGACTCTGTGCTGTAAGTAGATACTGGCACATTGACATTAATCATCTGAAACTTCACATTGTCTAGATACGGCACCTCTGGAAGCGTTACGGGACCAAACCCAAATTATCAGTTCTGCTTTGCAATGTAATCATCACTTGTTTCCTGAGATTCATAACAGAATCTCACTTTCTCTCCTCCTCCGTCTGCACTACAGACGTCTATCGACATCCTGACCACAGTTGTCCGAAACACCAAACCCCCTCTCTCAGAGATGCTGGTGTGCCAGGCGTTCCCTGTGGTGGCACAGTGCACCTTACGCACTGATGACAACACGATAATGCAGGTAAACCCAACAACTTTTTTGCATTTCATCCAAACACAAGCACATTGATATCAAAATAGAGTAAATATTGAATTTAAAAACTAAAGTATGTGGCAACACTGCTCTCCTCTCATTCTCCTTTTACCTCTGCTCTTTCCTCCCCTCTCCAGAACGGAGGCGAGTGTCTGCGGGCGTACGTCTCCGTCGCCCTCGAGCAGATCGCTCAGTGGAGGGACGAGCAGGGGAACAGCGGCCTCTGGTACGTCATGCAGGTGGTCAACCAGCTGCTGGACCCCCGGACCTCCGAGTTCACGGCCGCCTTCGTGGGCAGGTTGGTGTCCACCCTGATCTCGCGGGCGGGAACCCAGCTCGGGGAACAGCTGGACCAGATCCTCCGAGCGATTCTGAGCAAGATGCAGCAAGCTGAGACTCTGAGCGTCATGCAGGTAGGGGGGGACACTTCACCAACAGGCTGAACCATCAAACCTGCTCCCGATGTGTGTTTGATAACCTGGTCTTTATTCTCTCTCTTTAGTCTCTGATCATGGTGTTTGCCCACCTGGTTCACTCCCAGCTGGAGCCTCTGCTGGAGTTCTTGTGCAGTCTGCCCGGCCCGACGGGGAAACCTGCCCTGGAGTTTGTCACGACGGAGTGGATGAGCAGGCAGCACCTCTTCTACGGACAGTACGAGGGTAAAGTCAGGTCAGACAACATTTTCACTCATCATTACTAAACATTTTAAAATGTAAACCCATAAAATAAGTTGAACCTACAGCCAAAGGTTGTCTATAAGCTAGCGGTGTGTCGGTTGCTTGCTAATGCAAGTGATAATATCACGGCTCGCTCTGTCAATCACATTATGCTCGTCCTAGCGGTCTACAAATGCTAACCTGAACCACCAAAGCCCCTTTTCCATCCACATGTTGTGGCTTGGCTTGACTCAGTTTGACTCAGCGCGTCAGCCCAGCACGGCAGGGATTTGTATCTCCATTACAACAGGGCTACCCACTCAAAGGAGCGGCTGTAAAACAGTGGATAAACACATTTCATTTCCTATATTCTTCACAATAAAAGACCCCTGTTATTTTTGCTGCTTGTACTTTTCCTCCCTGCAGTATAAGTAAACTTCTTTTTATAGAAAGAATATCCGCTAACAAAGCTCCGCTAATTCAGTGATAAATACATTTCATTTCCTACAAATTCTTCACAATAAAAGTCACCCATAATTTTGTTATTTAAACTCTTTTATTGTGAAGCAGCAAAATCTGGTAATGGAAACGCAAATCGATGCGGCATGGTTTGACTCGGCGTGGCCAAAAGTGCCAATGGAAAAGCCCCACAATAGAAAAAGAAAGCCCATGTTCGGTGTTGCAACCCATAGGTGAAGAAAGTGAAAGCTGTTGCAGTTTCAGCACATTTTCCTCAACTTTTTTTTCATCTTAATCATTAATTAGTTGTTTTATTTACTACAAAATTGTGTGCATACACTAAATCTGAAAGAGAAAACTGCAGTTATTCGTTGTCAAAATTGCAGCTGTGATTATTTTTCTAGCCTGTAGATGGCGACATCAACGTGTCTACGTCTGCTGGTAATCACAACCACTTGAAGAAGTGATTCAAGTGGGAAGTGATTCTCTCTGGCTCTCTTTTTTTCATTCTTTACACAACTATTTCTGTCACTTTTGTTGTGTACAAATAACTGCAATACTATGAATGCCTTCCAAGAGAGACTGGCTGCAAATGTGCACAGTTATCCCCAAAACTGTCAGGTCTTCCCCCTTTTTATCACAGCTGGTTTTTGACCTGGTTAAACAACACGTACAATATGATCTAGTTTAAGTTTAAAGTCGAAATTAAATGAATAATGCCTTTTTAACCCTTGTAGATCACATCCCCGGTCATGTTGCGCACCTATTTAAAAATATATGCAAAAAAATTTACTTTGTATCTTCTTATTAAAATCAAATATTTTTTTCTTCCTGTAAAACAAAATATGACGTGTGCTTTCTTAAGCTAATACCAACCAATTTCAACCAATAATATCATAACATCCATACATTAATCTGCAACTTTTTGCCACAAGGGAGGTGTGTGTGTGGAGCCAAAGTCCTGTAGCGCTGTATGGCGCTACATTCTAAGCCCGCCCACTTCTTAGCGGTCCAATCAAATGCGAAGGATTTGATTTAAATCCCTCTTGTAACTGTAAACCGCTCAAATATTCCGTTTCACCGGGACTTTGATCGCCCCTGCATTGATTAATAATAATAATGCTTCCTGTACAGCTCTACCTATTTCTTTATTTTCTCCACCCTTGCCACATATCTCAAACTTTTGTCGTCTTTTTGTTGTTGTTTTGTCTTCCTGCAGCACGGTGGCTCTCTGTAAGCTTCTGCAGCACGGTCTCAACACTGACGACAAACGCCTCCAGGACATCGTGGTGAAGGGAGAAGAGATCTACGGCCCTGAAGACGGCATCCGCACACGCTCCAAATCTGCCAAGAGTAAGGCAGCAAATGACCTAGAGATGGTTTAATCTGTACATCACATTATGTCCACACAGCGATATTAGGAGATGTACTGCAGGACAGTGCGTGCTGTTAATATTGAGCTCTGTGTCTTCGTGCTCTTCACTGTTTGTTTATCTCTCCTCCACAGACCCAGAGAGGTGGACCAACATTCCTTTGCTAGTGAAAATCTTTAAATTGATCATCAATGAGCTGTCGACCGTAGTGGAGGCAAACGCCAGCAGGGCGAACGCCGCCGACTGGAGTCAAGGTGATTATACAAATAACACAAATACTTTCATTTAGGAACTCCAAAACATGGTTTCACCCAGTGAAGCTTTTATAGGACAAATGGCTTCTGAGGGACATGAACAGAATCAAAACTTTCTGCAGTGAACTTCACTCTCGGGTCAACTTTTACTACAAAATGATGCAGTGATTTTTGTCATGTTCAGCAGGTGAAGCGCTGGACTTGCTGAAAGATTGCAGAGTTGTATTTGTTGCCTGTAAACTCAAGAAAAGGACAGCAGACATTTTCAATCATGTTGTTTGTCTCAGATTCCAGCGGTATGTGGGAGGAAGAGGAAGACGGGGGGGACGATGATGAGGAGGAGGATGAAGGCGTTGCAGGGCAGCTGCTTTCTGATCTCATCGCCTCAAACAAATACGGTACTAGTATGTCCCCGGTGCTCTCAGCTATTCCTGCATGTTGTCTTCAGTTCCACTTCTTGCTGATACTGTTGGCGTAGAACTTTGTTTTAAGGTCGCTAAGTTTGTCTGCTTGTCTTACAGATGATGATTATTACGAGGATGATGAGGAGGATGATCCAGATGCCTTGAAAGACCCCATATATCAGATTGATCTGCAGGTACACTAACGCTCAACATTTAGTTCCACCATGTCTCATTTCAAATAACTTCCATTTGTCAGGTAGCAGCGGGGGTTAATGAGTCAGGAGACGCTCCTTCAGCTGGAGGGTCTAAGTTGAAGCACTTTGCTGAAGATTTGTGCTAATAGATCCCTTTCACAGTAGACATTTTCACATGTACAGTACTTGCAGGGCAAACACAGGTGTAATTGATCAAATGAATTATGGTCTTGTTCTATTTTAGCCATTCCAGTCAGCCAGCATGCACAACACCAGGACCCTGGTCCACCTAAATGGAACAGTGCCATAATCAAGGTTATTAATTACACCTGTGTTTACCCTGCAATGACATGTCAGACTGGCTGCTGTGAAAAGGACCTGTATGGGTGGCTGTTAGGGTGAAAACCATCTATCATGCTATATTTAATTTTATGTTGTGATATAGTCCATTTTCTGGAAAATCAATTCAGAAACTGTTTATGGATAGAAGTCACTTTGTGTGAATGTCTGTTTTGGGTTAATCCTGCGAGTATCTGACAAATCAGTCCTGCTCCACAGTGATATTAAAGTGATAGTCACCACGATATAAACTTCATGGCAAAATCTCTGACGGTAGACAAATGTGTATATTGTCTCTTGGTTTATATTGTCATATTGTCCGACCGTATGTGCAGGGATGTGTGAGGTGTTTCATGCATAGTGGTCACTACGGTGGACAGCTATTCAAAAGCTGTTTCCTTGTACGGTATAAGCCAAGGCCTATCGAAGGAGGCTGGGACACGAGCAGACACGGGTCTTGGGGTATAACACATGCACGGTGTAACTGAAGCTGCGGTCGTGCGTTGCGATTGGCTCAGTTTCGGCGAGTGCAGGCCAGATTTTACTGCGCATGTGTTATACCCCAAAGATATGATGCGTTGATGACGCGTGACCCAGCCTCTTTCAATAGGCATTGGTATATGCATGGGTTTTGATGGTATGGTTCTGGGGTGGCCAAACTACGGCTCGTGGTGAATTTTTTAAGATAAATCAGAATATGGCTTGAGCGCTGCACATTGCCCATCAAAGTTTAATCACTAGATGTTGACTAAATTGAGTGAAATTATCTCTGTCTTGGCACAGAAAACAATATTTTACAATTTATGGCTGTTCTGTTTGTTACATCTTAATATTAGTCAGATTTACATCTTATAGGGATGCTAATTTTGAAAGAAATTTTTTTTTTAACCGATTATTAACAGTTAACCGACAAGATTAGTGCATCGCATGCAGTGTATACACAAAACAGACAACTGAGTCCCCAGTTCACCCATCCGGGAGCGTTAGCAGCCACGGTGCTGCGTGTATTGTCGAGGACACATGCAGCCACTAAGTCTCCACCACATCATTTAGTTTAGCAGGTTGTCAGCTGTGTGTCTGCCCGGCGTAACGATGCTGTGTATCTGCATTGCCGGCTCAGACTTTTTTAAGGTGGACTGTTAAGGTGGACCAGCTTTTCTCCTTAAACTGACAACCCGCTCCTCTGAGTTTTGCTCAGCTTTTTAATAAATTATTAATATTTTCTTTTAACCGTTTAACCGATAACGTTAATTGGTTAAAATTCTTAATGTCTGTTAATGGTTAAACGGTTATCCCTAACATCTTACATTTATTTTTGTATCGTAATCTTTTAAGTGGGCACTTAGACCATGAACATAAACTAATATTTGGGGCTGATCACACTAAGACGCGTCACTAGAAATGTGTCGCCCCCAAAACCATTGTTTTCTTATGGTACGGCATGCCTGGTATGTGCTCTTCTCTTGCACCGTGCGTCACGTTTTTCTAGCGGTTTTAGACACGCATGAAAGTTTAAAATATTCTCAATTTTTCGGCGCCAGGCCCAGACAGCCAAATCACGCAAGAGGCTTTACTACTTCCTTCCTGTTTTGATGCTGGTAGATGTGGCTAGCTGGCTAGTTAGCTGTTGGACTGTGAGAGGGAAGAGGGAACTCATATCTCATGTCGTGATAGTTTCATGTGGGCTACTGTCTTTGAGGGAGGGAGACACCACATTTTCCTTTTTATCACATTTGATCACCCGGGGCTGGTTGCAAACACACACTCCACGGCCGTGGAGCGGGCTGTGTTTGTGTTGGCCCCGCTCCACGGCCCCGCTCCACAGGCGCATCAGCTGTTTTGCCCGTTCAGCCCCTTTGGCAATTTCTGACTGTTTTAACTTTACTTATTTACAGATTTACACATTATAACGTCATAATATTTTAAGTGGGCACTTAGGCCTTGCATTTAGAGTTAAAAGTATTGAATTAATTTAAATTAATTAATTAATTAAATAGTTATGGTGCATGTTTTTTTTTTAGCCCATGACTCCTTATATTTTTCTGTATATGGTCAACAATCAAAAAGGTTTGGCCACCCCTGGTACTGTAGGGTTGCTCATCAGCCACCACAGTGGACGATAGTGCATCATCCCATACACCGCCACCCACTGGCCAGCGGTTGTAAGTGCAACTCTCTCAAACCAAGAAGCAGCACTGATGACTGATTATAACTGACCTGCACTGTATCTCCTGTCCTCTCTCAGGCTTACCTGACAGACTTCCTGACACAGTTCGCCCAGCAGCCATGTTACAGCATGTTCTCAGGTCACCTCAACACCGCCGAGAGACAAACCCTGCAGTCTATAGGCCTCTAGCCCCGCCGTCTGCCGCGCTCCGACACATCTTCCTCCATCTAAACTCTCTCCTACCGCCCCGTCACTTAATGTGCTCATGGTGAGTTTACAACAGAGCAAAGAAAAGGGAGAACTGGGACGACGGGCCCGGCAGAGGACGGACATGGGGTTAAAAGAGGTGGACATGCACTCAACCCATAACTCCCCTGTTTCTACGTCCTCGTGATGGGACGAAGGACTTTGCAGATGTTAAAGCGAGGAGGATGAAGAGGTGAGAGCCTGCCCAGGTCTGTTCCTGAAGAAGGTCAGAGGACTCACCATTTTAGAGTAATTTCAGACTGGACGAGAGGATTGAATAAAGAGGTCGAGGCTTCGCAGTAGGACAGGTGAACCATGAAATATAAACAGACTATTTTGCCACGTCCTATTTGTAACTCAGCCCGTTATTTTTGTGTTTCTGTATAAACAGAGTAAAAATGCAACGTGGAAAACACTTCCGAGAGACTTTAGATTGATAGTAGGAAAGTCAAATATAACAGCCATCCTGATCTTTGGGGGAGGGAGAGAAACATTGGCGGCCTTATACTCCAGAAAAAGCGTCGACTGTCTCTGACAGGAAATGAAAAGCTCTTCGACCAGCTGTCATGTCTCTGGGTTCGGTGGGTATTTGGGAAATTCACACTGTTGCCATTGTGATTCAAAGCCTTGTCCTTTCCTTGTACACCCATTGAAATTTGGGATGGCGAAAAATTTCTAAATAAAAGTCCCGAGAGGACGACATTTCCAGATTGATTTCCGGATTGCTCTCTTGTCTCCCCGAGCTGTGAATATAAAATATGCAGGTTCTTTTAATCACTTTTTTTTATTTTTTTTTATTACTGTTTTTACAACAAATGACAGTAATAACATGACAAATAATAAATAAAAATATATAAATAAATAATAATTGTTGTAAAAAACTTTGTTCACATTTTTAATGACATCTGATGTTTAACACCAAAAAATCCATGTTATTTCCACTTAGGACACGATCACTCTTCATGCCGCCTCAGACTGGCATCTTAACGTGCTGCATACATTTTTTTTTTTTTACCTATTTAGGGGAAATGAAAACTGAGCGTTCAAGGTGTAATTAGCATTTAGAAGCAATATATAAACATTTAATAAATGTTTTTTAACATTTTTATGTAGTTGTAAGCGGATAAAAAGGGACATTTATTAGTGTTTATTATTGTACAGTATTTGTTACCAATTCTAACTTCTATGAAGACATTTTATGTTATTGTGGGAATGCTGAATCAGCATTCCCACAATAACAAGTTGTTTTTTTTTCAAAATAAAATCTCTATAGAGTAACTCTGTCTACTATTTTCTGTCTAGTGACTTACAGTTTTAAAGGTTCTAGCTACTACTACTGCTGCTGCTGCTGCTGTTGCTGCTGCTGTTCATGATGCTGTTCCTACTGCCTCTACTACTACTACTACTACTGCTGATGCTACTAATACTACTACTACTGCTGCTGCTGTTCCTGCTGCTGTTCCTGCTTCCTCTACTATTACTACTACTACTACTACTGCTCCTGCTGCTGTTCCTACTGCCTCTACCACTACTAATACTACTGCTGCTCCTGCTCCTTCTGCTACTACTGCTACCTTCCACCCAAATGCCACTTTCTGTCTAATGACATAGTTTTTAAAGGTTCATTCGGCCAAAATACTATTTTCTGTCCAAGTACTTATAATTCTAAAAGTATATTCCAGCAAAATACTACTATCTGTCTAATGACTTACAGTTTGAAAGGTTTGTTCGACCCAAAAACTACTTTGTCTAACGAGTTAATTAATTTCAACTTCCACCTTTGACAGTATTACAGTTTAGCTTCCTACTTTTCTAGCAACGTATTTCAGCTCTTACCTTTTTTGGGGGATCATGCAGTTCAGCTTTCAACTCTGCCAGATTTACAATTCAGTTTCATATTTTCAGCAATGCTTTGCAATTAATTTCAGCTGTCAGCATTCCCACGCATTTTCAGCAGGAAATGCATTTTCTAGGTACGATTGTATTTTATTTTTTATATTGTCATTCATTAGCCATTTATACAGCAGCCTCCACTGATGGATGCACACAGGAGGAGTTATAGTTGCAGACAAATACATTAACAAACACTTAAATCTGCTTACAAGTACATTATAGTACTGATATTCTGCTTAAAGTGTTTATGTCCTGGTGTGATGTATCCTTGGGACAGATGTTAACACTTGCATGATGGAAGCATTTTCGTTAGTTGAATGATAAAACTGCAGTGAAAATAATAATCCATAACCATAGAATAATTCGCTGATACTTTTGTTTTATAGTATTTATCTGTATTTACTGATAAAGCTGTTTTAAACTTGAACACAATGCTGCTTTTTAGCATTGGGGGTATAAATCTACCTTAGAAGTAAAGGGACCACTTGAAATATCCAGTTTGAGGGTATGCATGAGTGGAAGTAGCCTTAATCTTTTATGGGAACATTTGTTAGCAGAAAGTTGCCAAAATACAAAAAAACACATTGATTGCACGATACAATGAATAGAATAGAATAGAATAGAATAGAAAGCTTTATTGTCATCGTATTAAATACAACGAGATTCACAGTTGCCACTCCTGGTCAGTGCTTTAAAAACAAATACTTGACAAGACAAAGCAGGTAAAACATATAACAGATAAAACACACATAGCTATGAAGCAAATAAAAACAGGAATAAAACAGGTGAGGTAGAGTAATAAATAAATAAATAAATATAGACAGAGGTATTGCACTTGGGAAATAGAATAGGTGAAGTAGATGCTATTTCACATTCAGTTGTATTAATATTTCACAGATTTTAATGTTTGTTCAGTGACCGTATGGCCCAGGGAAAGAAACTGTTTGCGAGTCTGGAGGTGCGGGCTTTCATTGACCTGTCTCGCCTGCCAGAGGGCAGCAGGTCGAACAGGTGATGAGCTGGGTGGGAGGAGTCTCTGAGAATAGTTCTGGTCCTACTGAGGCAGCGGGAGCTGGAGATCTCTTCCTGGGAGGGCAGAGGGCAGCCAATAATCCTCTGAGCTGTGTCTACGCTCTCGATCGCAGAGCGATAGAAGGACTCCAGCAGCTTCTGTTCCAGTTTGTTCTTCCTGAGAATTCTCAGGAAGTACAGTCGCTGCTGGGCCTTCTTTTTCACCGCCAAGGTGTTTGTGGACCAGGAGAGCTCCTCGGAGATGTGCACTCCCAAGAATTTAAAAGATGACACCCTCTCCACACAGTTCCCGTTGGTGTGGAGAGGGGCGTGGGCCACGCTGTTCCTCCTGAAGTCCACGATTATCTCCTTAGTTTTTGTGGTGTTCAGCAGCAGGTTGTTAGCTGAACACCACACAGTCAGTTGCTGGACCTCATCTCTGTAGGCCGTCTCATCCCCCCCTGAGATGAGCCCAACTACAGTGGTGTCGTCCGCGAATTTGATGATGGTGTTGGAGGGGTGGGAGGGGGTGCAGTCGTATGTGTAAAGTGCATACAATAGTCGACTCGGCACGCAGCCTTGAGGAGAGCCAGTGCTGAGTGTGAGAGAGGAGGAGAGATGGGGGCCAAGTTTCACAGATTGTGGTCTGTTGGTGAGGAAATCCTTTATCCAGGAGGGGGGGAGATGTAAGTCCAGGAGTTTATTGATGAGGATGTCAGGGATGATGGTATTAAAAGCTGAGCTGTAGTCTATGAAGAGCAGTCTTGCATAGTTACCAGGGTGTTCCAGGTGGCTCAGCGTGGAGTGGAGGGCGATGGCGATGGCGTCCTCGGTGGGGCGGTTTGCTCTGTAGGCAAACTGGTGAGGGTCAAGTGATGAGGGGAGGCAGGCCTTGATGTGCTGTGAAACCAGCCTCTCGAAGCACTTCATCACCACCGACGTGAGAGCTATGGGCCTGAAGTGATTCAGACTGCTGTTGGCTAATGTTTTTGGGACCGGGATGATGGTGGCTGATTTCATGCAGGCTGGAATGGTGGCTTGGGTCAGGGAGAGGTTGAAGATCTTGGAGAGGATCTCTGAAAGCTGGTCCGAATAATCAAACTTACACAAATGTACCCAAAATAAGTCGTAACAGTTTGTACTCAAGGCAGAGCCTCGATGTCTGACTTGAAAATCAAAGGGATTCATTAAAACATGGATCTTAAAAGATCCTGAACGCACCCACACAGGTGTTCTCACTTATTCTGGCTAATTAGACCTCTCTGCTTCAGGTTGAAGTTCGAGCAGCTGTGCCAAAATGGTATGAGGTCATTAAACTTCATGAAATCCTTGAGAATGGGCTTTTACAGAGAACACATTTTGACATGTCACGGTAAGAAAATCACAGGTATAAATAATAAAATTATATGATGGCTGAATTCCATTTAGCTACTTCAGTTTCAGGGTCCTGATATTGTTCACGCTGCCTCGCTGTCATGACTTACAGGGACACTTGAATACAACATTAATGTTATTAGTAACACCAGGGGTGTAAGAAAATATTGAAAATATCGAATATCGCGATATGTCTTGTGATACTGTATCGATTCTCAAAAACGCAATATTGATTTTTAATTAATAACAGTTTACATGCAAAGATCGACTAAGTCAATACTTTTATTTCACTTGTAAAGAGATGCGCCCTCTCACTGTATGTGCCCTCTCAGAGTAGTGCTGTGATGTGTGATGTTACAAAGACTGTGATGAAGGCAAATGCAAACCCCACTGTTCAGATTGCATGAAAACGTTTTTAAAACTCAGATTGTATGCATATGGTGGTGTTGTTTTTACTATGACAGTTTTCCTAAAATTAGGTTTAAAAAATTGCAATATATCGCGTTGCTTACAGTATCGCAATATATCGCAATATATTCAATCTTAACCCCTGCATCGTGATACGTATCGGATTGCCAGACTCTTGCCAATACGCAGCCCAAAGTAACACTTGTGCTTTTCCTTCTATGAGTCAAAATGCTGTAAAAAATGACCTATGATAAAGGTGTAGCTTGTGCCACAGGTGCAGCAAAACTACAGACCTCCGAAGACGTCTAATCAGGTTTTTAGATGCAGGGAGGAACTTTAATATACAGCATGCTACAGATTTTCCACAAGGGGATGCTGTTAGCTGCCTGCTTTTCTTTGTATTCATCATTAATCCTTAATACAAAGATGGACTGATTCAAAAAAGCCAAAAAAATAGCCTTAAAGCTGATAGGAAGTGTGTTTGTGCATTTATATTTAACAGTCCAACCTGTAAAAGTCGGGCATATGATGCACAACGATATATTTTTTTTTTATCTTCAACAAAAAAAATACTTTACACTTTCTCCTCACTGTTGTTCTCCATCAGGGTGCATCTTGTTAACATCCAGACTCTTCTGTCTCCATCAGGGCGGAGCGGGGAGAAGCTCTGACCTCTCAAGGTGCATTCAATGCTGCTCGTAAACAAGAGTGACTTTCTAACCTACAGGCCAGCTAAACTAATAACCACCTCAGTTTTCATTAAAATAAACATAACCATTTCAATAATTCACACCTAAACCTATTTCTTAATATTATTAGATGTAGTTTGTAGCCCCCGAAGTCTCAAAATATAAATAAATCCTTTATAAATTGTTGTAATAGTTTCTTGTTTTACACAGTTTTACAGATCTTGTTATGTTTCCTGCACCTTGGTACCAGAGATCAGTGGTAGAAATAGTATGCAGATCATTTACTTGAGTAAAAATAATACTACAACAATACCCTGATACGAGTAAAAGACCAGTCCAGCATTCAAAATTTTACTTAAGTGAAAGTACAAAAGTATTAATGGCCAAATGTACTTAAAATATGAAAAGTGCGTTATATATGATGTAGAATGACCCCTTTCATAGTGTTGTATACTGTGTATTATAGGATTACCACTGATGCATTGCATGTGAGCAGCTGTTTTGATGTAGTTGGTCGAGGTGATTTTAAATAATTTATTCAAAGTCAAAGTATTAAAACAAAACATCAAGGGTTAAAAATACTGGGATAAAGTTACAGTCCAGACTTGTTGGAGGCAGAGGGGAGAGAGTTCATCATCCTGACAGCCTGATGTATAAAGCTGGTGGAGCAGGCTCTGGTATTTTCTCCCAGATGGAAGGAGACTGATGAGACCGTTATAATATTTAATCTGCTAAAAACCTCCAAATTAATAAAGATGGGTCTGTCTGTAACTAAATCCTTTGCAGTGCAGTCTGTGCAGTCAATATTTCAACCTGTCTCTAATTTAAATGTTTAAAATGTTCTAGAAATGAGTGTCTGCATCTTTAAACAAGTCAAGGCACTATAATTATGAAAAATCTGATTGATTTTTGTAGTTAATTTGTAATGAAATAGGTTGAAATATTAATGTAGATGTTTTTCACTTTGTATAAGAAAATAGGACTTGATAAGATTTTTTTCACAGAACAGTGAATCTCTTTTTAGAAGCTGCAGATGTTTTGTATGAAGTATCCAGATGTAAGAAAAAAATGTAGTTGAGTAAAATGTACAATATTTATCTCTGAAATGTAGTGGAGTAGAAGTATAAAGAAGCAAAACATAGAAATATTTAAGTAGAGTAGACGTACCTCAAATTTGTACTTAACTATGTTACTTGAGTTAATGTAACCAAATGCTACTTAGACGCATTCTATGAACTAAGTATATATTCTTAAAATTTTGAGGTACTTGTACTTTACTTAAGTATTTCCATTTATGGGTAAGTGCATGTTCATATACTTCTACTCCACTACATTTCAGAAGGAAATATTGTTCTTTTCTACTCCTGCTATATAATATATGATGCAGTACTACACTACTAATATACCCAGTAGTATACGAAGTTTCTAAAATTCGCTCTGTATTGATGAACTACAACATTAAAATGCTCTTACATGTATTCATTGGTGATAAAAACAATAATATAATGTTTTATAATAATATAACACTTTGAAAGAAACCATTCTGCATAATGAATACTTTTGATAGTTTAATTATATTTTGATGATAATACTTCTGTACTTTTACTTTATTCAAATTTAACCCTCTGAGACCCACGGGATAACGGGCCATCCCGACCGACTTTACTGTCTTTCAGAGGCTGTAGCAGGTTCAGTTTTAGAGCGACAGTGAAGATACTGATATCACATAAAACTAGAAAACCTAAGGAATCCATTGGCAAACCATGTCGTACTAGCTTGTCGGCAAGGAGGCTAAATAACGCTCCAAATTTGGGCTAAATTTTGGCGAGGAATAATTGGCATGGCCATTTTCAAAGGGGTCCCTTGACCTCTGACCTCAAGATATGTGACTGAAAATGGGTTCTATGGGTACCCACGAGTCTCCCCTTTACAGACATGCCCACTTTATGATAATTACATGCAGTTTTGGACAAAAACATGCAGTTTCCTCCATGCAGTATAAATGTGTTATTTTCACCTATTCTAAAAATGGTATATTTGAATATTTCTGCATACTGGGGGTCCCTAAACAGTCTTGGAATTACATAAATTGGGTATCACTGGAAAGCTGTGACTCTTGTGGATCCAATGAGCCTGATTGTATTCATATGTGATGATGTTAGTCCCCTTAGTAGCCATTTCATTGCACTGAGACCATTTTTTTAAACTTGACCTCTCTGTATAAAATGACCTGTGGTGACCTCTAGGATAATCACAGCCTCATGAAACTTTACAGCCACAAACTAGAGACCTATGGCATTCAGAGGATGGGTGGCTTTTCTATGTATATTGACAATAAGGGGGTTTCTGAGCAGTTTCCAGAACAGAAGTGCTCGCCATCTAATCGCCGAAAAATGCAATTCTTGCAGAAATCTCCAAATGTCAAAATTCTTTGATACCAAATCACAGCATGGCTTTTTCTATGGTGTTCCTCAAGGTCTTGGTGTTCTAATGTGGTATTTTGGAGGGATTATTGTTCATTTTTATCAACTCTTGAATGGTACATTTTTTTTTAAAATTTAGCACCAAATCTGTCTAACAAATGGTATCAACACAAAAATTGCTGCAACAACTTATGAGACATAATAGAGCATGGGAATGGCCATCATATACTTCTATCATAATCTTCAATAATGATCATAATAATCATCAGGTTCCCAGCTTTTAGATGATGTACACCACTTCTATGTGACATCTACTGCTGACCTGCTGTCTCCCCCTAAAGACCCCCTGTACCCCCCTAAAAAAGACAAAAAAAATGGGCCTATTGTGGCTCTCAGCACTTTTACTTGTAATGGAGTATTTTTCAAGGATAGGATAGCACTTTATTTATCCCGTGGGGAAATTGCAGTTTCACAGCAGCACAGATTCTAACAAAGACAGTACATAAAATAGGAATAGGACATGGCATACAATAAATAAGAATAAAAAAATATCCAAGGGATAAGAACACTGGTAAAGTTATGTTGTAAATGTAAATAGAAGGTAAATAAATATGTGCATTATAAATAAATTATGAATAAATACATTAAATTGAACTAGATTAGACTATGGTACTTCTACTTTTACTACTACTAGAGTCTGAGTAGGCCTACTTCTTCCACCACTGCCTTAGCACATCATGTACTGTATCCTAATGATCTCGAAACCTAATGGCTTTTCTTGATAGACAGATTTTTTCTCCGACGTTTCAGGCGGTACGTGAAGGCATCATCCTCCTCATCCCGGGTGCGCGGCGTCACAGCCGCGATGTGTCATTTGGACGGATAAATTACGGCTCGTCTCTCCGGTGCTGCTCCCGAGCCGGGATAACGATGTCTGTGAACCACCGTTAATCCGGTTACTCTCGTTCATTCACTCCTCTTCTTTATAAAACATCGTTTAGCTTGGTTGTTTAAATAAGGAGAGAATGAGGATGCTGCTGCTTCCAGCGGGCAACTCGTCCCTCATCGCGGTGACTCTGGCGCTGCTCACCGTCGTCCTCTGCTCCTCTCACGGTAAGATCACGGAGCTCCATCCAGGCCGCGCTGCACCGGCCAGCTAACGGTTTTAACGGCTGATCCCGCTGCACTGGCCGTTATTTATTTCAGCCGTTAGAAGCAGACTCCGTCCCCCAGGCAACGACCTGCAGCGTCACAGCAGCCGACGTCATATCAGGCTGCTTTCTGGCCGTTTGTAACGTTACTCACTTGTGACGTTAACCTCGGTGTTTATGTTTAGGCCTTGATAACTGTTAACGTTACTAAACCATGTTGATGCTGCAGCCATTAGTTCAGTCTTCTGTCTACCAGTCTCTCTGCTTCTGTGTTTGTTTACTGAGAAATAAATTATGTTTTTAAATAGCAAAAGATAGGTAAAGTTAGCTAGCTAGATAATATTGTTAACACCTTGTTTTTGATTTTTTTTTTAATTAAAGATTACAAAAATCTCTTAAACTCAGTTTATATAATTCAAGCCTTATATCAGTCTGTCAAAGTGTTTTTTTATATAGGTTATTTAAATTCAAAGTTATTTATATTATGTGTCTGACAAGCTGGCAATAAGTAAACAGTTAAACAATTGGAGATTAATGCAAAAAAAAAAAGAGAATTAATAACATTATTTTATATTTTTATTTTTTTTAACACTGTTTTTATTGTGCTTTTAACAATTGGAACTTGCAAAACTCTCAACATTAAAGATAGTACAGATTTACAGTTTACAGAAGAGTGTGTCTTACCAACAGTATTAACAACAGAAAAAAAGTAATAATTAGATAAAATAAATAATAATATTAAAATAAATATATTAACAAAAAATAAATAAATAAAATAAAAAAGGGGTTTCAGCGAACTAATTGGTGTATCTGCAGAGGGTCTGTCCAATTTATATTATTAATACGTGGCATATATTTTAGAGTACTGCTTTTTTTATTTATGTTTAAGCACCAAGTTTTCCTAATAAAAATTACAGCTAGGCAATGTGTATAATAACACAATATTACAATAATATCACACAAATAGTTCTCGTTATTTAGCTTTTATTTAACTGTTATTCAACAAGTTAAGAGGCAAGCAGTAGTTTAAGACAGTAATGTAAACAACCAGACAATACTAACTCTACACAATGATAGATTTTGTGAAATTAATGCTTATATCAAATGGCAGAATAAGTATTCTTGATGCTAACTCTCAAAGGTCATCATCCAAAATATTAAACCGTCTCAGGAGCCAAAGTCTACACAGATCTTAACTCAACAATTTACTGCAGACATCCTCTAATGGATCATTTTAATACACTCAGAGAAATCCAACAAGGAAGAGCAGCTCTCTGAGGATAAATATGTTGTAATTTACAGTATTCAGTCAGATTGTAAGATACTTTATGTATGAGTGTTCTCCCAGATGTAAGAAAACTCCTGTAAAATGTAATTGGTGTGACTTTTAGCAGCCTGCTCTGCTCACATGTGGCTGTTGTGACCAGGCTGTAATTTAGTGCACCTCTAAATTCTATGTTGTGGGAAAACATAATCATACCATCTCCTTCCAACTCAATTTAGGACTCACTATGTATTTATTCTTATGAAAGACAGTAGGCCGAATGTTTCTCAGTCAGTATGTGA
Source organism: Sebastolobus alascanus (assembly GCA_916701645.2). Classification (NCBI taxonomy): domain Eukaryota; kingdom Metazoa; phylum Chordata; class Actinopteri; order Perciformes; family Sebastidae; genus Sebastolobus; species Sebastolobus alascanus. The sequence continues at coordinate 231,022 of CAKAOJ020000049.1, read as the reverse complement.
ACTTTAGTCTCCCAAGAGACCGCAGAATTACAACATCACAGAGTTTTGTTTCATTTCTAGCTTTTGAAAAAAAGTTGTTGATTAAATTGCTCTCTACAGCGGCAAAAAAACTGAAACTTTTTTGATAATGGATTTTTGATCATTTAGGTCATTTTTCAAACAAAATATCAAACATTGATGGGTTCAGGTTCTTAAATGTGAGAATTTTGCTACTTTGCCTTGTCTTACATCATAATAAATGTAATATTTTGGACTGGACGGACAGAAAAAAAAAACATTTTGGGTTGTAGGAGATTATGAAGGGCATTTATTTACAGTCTCTCATGCGTTTATAGACCAAGTTATTAGTCGGTTCATAGAAAAAAATAGAATTAATAAATCGACTACTTTTTTTAAAAATCTCAGACATGCAACTCCTTTAAATCCTAGGTATTTTACTTGAGCCCTAATCAGTTTTCAACCTCTGCCACAGTAAATAAATAATGCATTATGACTGTGTTTGGCCTGGAATAAGGAAGCTGTAAAGAGAGAAGAGCCAGTGCATGTTCAAAATAAATATTTATTTTCTCCTGAAGGCAGAACAAAGCAGTATCTCTATGTGAACAATCAAGAATTTCTCACTTTGAAAATGTGCGATAAAACAGAAACAACAGCAAGTCGGTATAACTGAGGTATCGTAAGGAGGAAAATCTATTCTTAAGTGGACAGACTGAAGTTTGGCCTGCTGCTTCCTTGCTTCTTTTTGATCATCCTCCCCGTAGTGTCATCCCGCCTCACACTTTGTGTTATATCTCTTTTAATTTGCAGTCGGTGCGAACGAGGACTGTCTGTGGTACGTGGATAAAAATGGCACCTGGCACAACGGCTTCGACTGCCCTCTCATCACGTTCTGCTGTGGGAACTGCCACCGGCGCTACTGCTGCCTGGACGCCTTCAAGATGATCACAGAGAGGGAGCAGAAACGCTGCATGCTCTACCAGTTCAGGTGGGGTCAGCAACAGCAGCAGCAGGGTTTTCATTTAATGACTTATTTATTCATTTACTCGACACCAAGAGTCAGTGTTTGTGTTCACGATTCAAGGCCATCGCTGCAGGATCACATATCCAGACTAGACAGATACTTTAACATCCTGCTAGAGGACATTTGTGGCCCCAGTCTGCACAATCAGAAGCGTCCTCAAACAGCTATGAACATAAATCCATCCATACAAAGTACACATTATACTTAATATAGATTATACTTTCATAGATATGTTGTGGTGTATGATGTATTTATGTGAGGCTCTGTACAGACTGTGGAAGCAAAATGGTGCATATGATGTTCCTGAGGTTAAGAACATAGAAAATATTCCACCATCACCACCCTGCTTTCTGCCAGCAATTTCTGCAAAAAGTCTGCCATTCTTAAACTGACCTGTTCTCATGTCCCACTGGCTGCATTTGACTTAAAGAGTAACTAAACCCCCCCAAACTGAAAGCTGAAAACCAATGTATAGCGATGGGTATTTTTCATTTCATTTAATTTCAAAATTTATTTCGAACATGTAACATAAAAAAAAAGAGAATCATCATACAAACAAGTGGACAGCCAGAAAAAAGCAGTATCCACATACAATGAAAATCCTAAGCAAAAGATATTGTCAAACACTTGATGCCTTAGTTTACATATTCGAAAAGGAGTGAGAAGAAGTACAAATTTATTTAATCCCACCCCTTCTCCATAACTCATTCATTAATAAGTAACCAGCCTCTTTATTGAGCTAAACATACTCTAATTAATTTTCCTAAACTTATTTAACTGTAATTATTACCTTTTATCTCTGTCATACAGAAATATAAATTAATTACTGATTACTGCCCTCTACTGGTTGCAATTGAATTTTGCTATTAGCTGATCTGGATGCAGGTGACGTATATTGAGGCAGCTTTCGTCACCACCCTCCTCCCTGCCCCCTCATATAAAACCAACATCTCATGCCCGACTCTGCAGACTGTTGAGAGAAGTATTAGTGAAAGTAGCTGTTAATCGCTAGCATACACATAGCAAGCACTAATGCTAATCACTAGCATACACATATCCCAGCCTTGCATTTAAACTGAAATTTTATTGAAAATTAAGAGTACGAGGGGAAAATATATATATATATGTATATGTATGTATATATAGATATATATATATATATATATCTATATATATATATATATATATATATATATATATGTATATGTATATATATATATATAGATATATATATATATCTATATATATATATATATATATATATATATATATATATATATATATATATATATATATATATATATATATATATATATATATATATATATATATATAAAAATTATGGCAAGCCGTTTAGGAAATTATTATATATATAATGTGAAATTTGAGAATATTGAATGAAATCCTGAATATATTGAATGAAATCCTGAGAATATTGAATGAACTCTGAATATATGGAATGAAATCCTGAGAATATTGAATGAAATCCTGAGAATATTGAATGAACTCTGAATATATTGAATGAAATCCTGAGAATATTGAATGAAATCCTGAGAATATTGAATGAACTCTGAATATATTGAATGAAATCCTGAGAATATTGAATGAACTCTGAATATATGGAATGAAGTCTGAATATATTGAATGAAGTCTGAATATATTGAATGAACTCTGAATATATTGAATGAACTCTGAATATATTGAATGAAGTCTGAATATATTGAATGAACTCTGAATATATTGAATGAAATCCTGAGAATATTGAATGAACTCTGAATATATGGAATGAAATCCTGAGAATATGGAATGAAATCCTGAGAATATTGAATGAACTCTGAATATATTGAATGAAATCCTGAGAATATTGAATGAAATCCTGAGAATATTGAATGAACTCTGAATATATTGAATGAAATCCTGAGAATATTGAATGAACTCTGAATATATTGAACGAAGTCTGAATATATTGAATGAAGTCTGAATATATTGAATGAACTCTGAATATATTGAATGAACTCTGAATATATTGAATGAAGTCTGAATATATTGAATGAAGTCTGAATATATTGAATGAACTCTGAATATATTGAATGAACTCTGAATATATTGAATTGAGTTCATTCAATATATTCAGACTTCATTCAATATATTCAGAGTTCATTCAATATATTCAGGATTTCATTCCATATATTCAGAGTTCATTCAATATTCTCAGGATTTCATTCCATATATTCAGAGTTCATTCAATATTCTCAGCATTCATTCAATATATTCAGGGTTCATTCAATATATTCAGGATTTCATTCCATATTCTCAAATTTCACATTATATATATATCATAATTTCCTAAACGGCTTGCCATAAAAAATATATATGAATATATTTAATCTGTTAATCAATTGTTCAAGTTCAACGTAACCACTACAGACTTCCCCCCCCCCCCCAGCACCACCATGAGGTTCACATTTTTGGCTCAGTGAAATGTCTCAACAACTATTTGATTCTTTGCCATGAAATTTGGTTCAGATAGTATACTGTATTTTGTCACCATAACTGTCCCTTTAGAGCACTCTTACCTAACCATAATCATAACAATAGTAAGCGTGCTGGTGATTAGCATTAACGATCAGCGGCAGCGATTAGCATAAGCTGATTGAAAGGGTAACGGCTATCATGAACGGTAATTTAAAAACAGTAACGTCCGGCTAAGAAGTGTTAAAGTAATGTTCATGTGGTGCTTGTTATGTTCTGTAACTGTAGCATGAAAGCACGGTGGAATTAGCATGCTAGCTAGCTAACCAGCCACCTGCTAAATGAGTAAAATTTAACAACTTAATGCTTCATCTACACACTCTTGTCACAGCGTAGGAAAGCATTGCTATCGCCAGATGGATTCAGCAGATTTTATAATGCGGTGTTGGATGGCTGAATTTCAAGTCCACAGAAAAGAGAGAAAAGGATTGTGCCGTGCTGTCTTTGTAATGGTACACTGGTTACAGTAAATGAGCCGACGACGATAGACGGATAGATCATATTTTTCACGTTCTAGAGGCACTTTTTTGAATTTCCAGCATAGAGGCACTTCAGCTAAAACTCTGGGGGGTTCGTTACTCTTTAATGACCCTGCTTTGGTCCCCACAGTGTTATATGTTCTAATTAGTCGTCCTATCACATCAGCTATCCCCCTGTGAGGGATCGTGATAATGCTGGACTAAGCGAGCTTGTACCTGAGAGAGAATGCAACCTGGCACTTTCCCTCCACGGCGCTGGAAAGCATCCATCACTATCCAGTAGCGAGCAGACAACCTGCAGCTTATTAAGCCCAGCGGGAGATCAGATCAGTGGGCGGCGAAGGCTGAGCTGAAATGGAGGGCTTTGTTGCTTCACCGAGACTATGAGATGATGGAATCTGGTAGAGAGGCAAGAGAGATGTAGGACGTACTGTACGCCATTAACTCGGCTGTTTCAGGGTCAGTCTGTGGTAAACACTGTGTCTGAATCAAACGCTTCAGAGCCATATATGCTTTAAACCTCTCGAAAGCGAGTCGTGCTGTAATTAGCGAGACATAGAGGCGGGAGGCTGGGTGATCAAAGTAAGGAAGGCAATGCTTTGTAACTTGAGTCCTCCTCTGTCTGTCCTCTCAGCCCCACCACTTTAGCTGGCATCGCCTCCTCCATCCTCCTGTTCGTGGCGATCATCGCGACCATGGTCTGCTGCTTCATGTGCTCCTGCTGTTACCTCTACCAGAGAAGGCAGCAGAGGGGCAGGACACCTTACGATGGTGAGACCTCTCTGCTCTTTAATGTCCATTCTTGTGCAGACAACCATGAGGTTACAGTTTGCTTCACAGCAGTCTGTGCTTTTTGGCCCACAGTCCAGCAGATCCCCATGGCCAGCTATCCAGTGGAGCCCATGTATGACGCTTATGGAAAACCACTGGGACCCTCTGAGTATCCACATGCAGGTTATCCACATGCAGGTTATCCAATGGCGCCCATATACCCTGGCATGCCTCCACAGTACCCGATGATGCAGCCTGGACATTATCCACCACACCTGATGGATCCTGCATACAGCCAGGGTAAGAGTAGCATTAGATACTACAACAAAAACTAATCCAGACTATTTTTTTGCACATAAATCAATGCAAACAAAACAATGTGCCTCTATACTATATATAACACAAAACTGTGTTACCTACTTTTGGGAAAGTGAAGTGTCTCTATTCGTGTAATATCACCCACTGAATATGACACAACCCCCGCTGGAGCCAAGATACACAGGGAGAAAGACAAACAGTGCTTCTTGTGTTTATTGCCCCGCAGCAGCAGAGAATGGTGGTTGAAGATGTTGTTTGTTTAGGGCCTTCGGGCAAGATATTTTCACAATCACTGGACAGATTGCCATAAAATCTATTGAGGATATTCAATCAACCCTCTGATCTTTCCCATAGCGCCCAACATCAGGTCAATTTTCACAAGAAATATAAAAAGCTAATAGGTAATTTGCCATGAAATTTACTAAGAACATTCAGAGGGGAAGGCTCTCAATGTTGGACCCTGCCCTCTAGCACCACCAACAGTTGAAAAGGTCAACTTTGATGCAAGATATCTCGTGATTTAAAAGGCATCTTGCCATGAAATGTGGTGGAATTTGCACATTTCATGCTGCCGAGGGCATAAACCCTTTTAATTCTAATGATTCATCTAACGACAGTAGGGATGGCAATGTTAGTCACCACTTTAGTCCATATCTCAACAACTATTTGTGAAATGAATTTGAGGATGAATCCTACGACAGCGTATTAGGGCCATTGTAGATAAACATAAATAAATTATGGAGCGGGGAGGGGGTAATATTCAGAGAAAAAAATCAGAGATTAAAGTCATAAATTTACGAGGCAAAACTTGGATATTCTCTGAGATTATAAAATCCTAAATTTGCGAGAAAGAACTCATAAATTTGTGAGATTATAATGTCGTAAATTTACGAGAAAAAAACTCTGAAACTAGTGGAATACAAAACCGTGGTAATGAAAAATAGTGGGGTGTTTTTGTTAAGAACCAAATCGCTTCCATTTGCAAGGTTGGATCAACCTTATCAACACTTATTCCACCGTTAAACACTGCGGTAACGTGAGCCGCAAAATATATTATTATTATCACATATGGTCTTACATTATATATTATAGCGGACTCTCAGGACATCCATCCATTCTCATCCGTTTATCCGGGGCCGGGTAGCAGGCTAAGGAGAGTATACCAGACGTCCCTCTCCCCAGCAAACTCTAAGGACATAATTCACCATAATCTGTGGTTCAACACAAGCACTTATGTTATGTGCCTTTTCTGTGTTGTTTTCCTTTCACACTGACAATGACAGTTAAAAACGTCAGTGTGTAACTATGGTAACGCCGTGTGTTTGGAATAATGTTTTCTCAATGGTTGGTTTTTAGTGTTAACTGTGCTGAAATAATAGACACACACCTTCGTGAAGTCAAAAATAGAAGTTATTTGTCTCTACTTTCCTGTAACTTCTATAATATTAGTACTTCTGTTCATAAAAGAACACATTGAGAACATGGAAGAAAACGTAAATGTATCTTTCAGGACCTTCGCCTTGCTTAGTTTTTTTCTTGTAAATTTATGACTTTATAATCTCGCAAGTTTTTTCTCGTAAATTTGCCACTTTAATCTCAGAGAATATCCAAGTTTTTCTCATAAATTTAGGACTTTAAGTCAGATTCAGAGTTTCTTCTCGGAATATTCCCCCCCTTCCCAGCTCCATAATACTTATTTTTTTACCTACAATGGCCCTTATACGCCGTCGTATGAATCCTACTGAATTTGATGATTCTTTTTGTAAACGATTCTTAATATATCGTCGTCATAGTATGAAGTTCTGACTTTATTTTATGTTTTATCTACTTATTTTTCAGCCCCTCCACCTTACTCTCCACCTCAGTATCCTGGCCATTGATGGGCTCGTCTACACACACACACACACACAACACACAGACACACATACACACAGTGGGAAAACAACAGCGACTGAGAGAAAGGACTGTTTCAAAATAGGAAGGCAGCAACACTCTCTTTAACACTCAGACACACTCATATAAACGCTACAGCTCGACTAGCAGGAGGCACTTTAAGGTTGTTTTTTTTTCTGTTTATTTACAATGTTGTCCTTCTTTTCTGGAGTATATATACATAAGTCGAATTCTATTCCGCAACCTGAAGCCTGGTTGCTCCCGGCGGGTTTTCGCAGAGGCCGTCGCACCATGATCCCCAAAGCGAGGAGGTATCCGGCTCTGCGCTGCCACTCTGTGCTCTGACACACTCACCTCAATGACAGGGTGTCACCTAAAGACAGGGCTCATTACCTTACAGAAGAAGAGTCAGAAAAAAAAAGATAATGCACTCCCTTCTTTATTTATTAAAGGGAAAAAATGTTTGTTAAATTTGAATAAGTTGACAACTGCCTAAGGCTACATTCCAGGTCACACACTCTCCACACTCTCCAATTATGATTACATGATGTCTTTATTTCTGTATTTGGTGTTTTTTTTTTTTAATGTGGTAGAGGCTAAAGTGAAAAACAAACTGCATGTTTGATTAAAAAGATGACAAAGGCAGCGTGATGCTGTCTTAAATTGGCAGATGGCCTAAAGGATTTCATGGTACTCCTAATTCTGTGTAAGAAGCCTTTTAGTCACCCGTTAGTTTCAACTTTGTCTCTTCTTTTTTTTTGTATCTGACTCGACTAATTTACTTCATGGTAGTGTTTTAGCTGCACCGTTCTAATGTAACATCTCAGCATGCTACCCCAGTCAAAGTTATCTGTCCTCTCACGCTTCTTTTTCTGGTTTTAAATGAATTAGAAATTAGATTAATCCCATAATGCCAGGTAGGATGTTATACCAGTGAAAGTCATGTTAATTGTTTATTTCTTGTAACATATCAGGTCAGGGGGGTTGCAGGTCATGCTGCTCGGTTTCAAACAAAATGTCCCGCCTTACAATAATGAACCATCAAGGAGAAGAAAAAAAAAGAGATTAACTATTTAAATACATATTTTGTAAATCTGTTCTTCAGCTGAATATTTTATGATATTGTAACAAGTTATTTTAAACATAATGTATTGTTATTGTAACATAAGATATGACGTTTTGGCATCTTTCCATTTGGTATTTATTATTATTATTATTGAGGTTACCTTTTACTGTGAATGGGTTCTCACCTTGTGGACTAGCTACAACGCCAAAAAATCACTACTGTTGGAAAAGTAGATTTTGTTGACCACTTCTCTAAAGTCGTAGTTTGACGTTTTGGGAAATATATATTTGCTTTGTTGCTGAGAGTTACTGAGAAGTATGAGGGGTGAAGAGGCATGTGAATTGAAAAATGAAGCCATTTGACTAAAACAGTCGTGATATGATGAAAACTGAGCCATGTTTCATCATTTCACCACCTTCTATTCATCATTCACAACACAAAATTGCCATTTAACATTTAAGGAAAGTGGCCTCAAGGGTGTGTGAATTGAAAAATAGAGTGATAAAGTGTCAATTGATTTGATAAACTTGATCGAAATTTTATTTGAAACAGTGCTGCTCTGATAATCAACTGTCGAACATTCATCATTCACAACATCCAACTGATATTTATTGTTTACAGCACGCAATTTTTGTTACTTCCGCCCAAAATGTCAATCAAAAACCACGGCCACTGACTACAGAGCAGGCGAATTTCTGCACAAAGTTAAAGAGAGCAGTTTGCTCATGGATGTATAAAGAGAACGGGTTTGCTGAGTGGGCGTGCTGTAAACGAGAAATGTCAGTTTGGTGTTGTGAATGATGAATTGTTGACCGTTGATTATCAGAGTAACATTGTTTCAATCAAGTTTATCAAATCAATTGACAATTAATCACTATTTTTCAATTCACATACATTTTCATCACTTTCATTATTAATTCATACGCATTTTCATCACTTCCCTTTTCTTTAACTATTTTTGTTACTTCCACACTCGAGGCCACTTTCCTTAAAGGTCCCATATCGTGCTCATTTTCAGGTTCATACTTGTATTTTGTGTTTCTACTAGAACATGTTTACATGCTGTAACGTTCAAAAAAACACTTTATTTTCCTCATACTGTCTGCCTGAATATACCTGTATTCACCCGCTGTCTGAAACACACGGAATTGCGTTGCTAGGCAACAGCTTGGGTCCATGTTTACTTCCTGTCAGCTGATGTTATTTACATACACTGCAACAGGAAATAAACTGGGACACATTTAGAATGTTTTTGTTTAAAACCGTGTAATGGTCTAAATATTGTATATTCGTGACACTAGAAATGGACAGAAATCCTAACGGCTTGTTTCAAAAGCACAATTTCTGAATACGGGCTGTGTGTATTTCTCCGTATATTGAGCGTTTTGATAGTTTAACAGTATTTATAAAGCACTTAAACCTGCTTTATAATATAAAAGACATGAAAATCTCACTTTTTACAATATGGGACCTTTAAATGATAAATGGCAATTTTGTGTTATGAATGATGAATGTAAGATGGTTAAAATGATGAAACATGGCTCACTTTTCATCACATCATGACTGTTTTAGTCAAATCGGCTTTAAATTAATCAAATCACTTGATAATTTATCACTCCATTTTTCAATTCACATCCATTTTCATCTCCAATTCGCCGACCAATTAATTGTTGTTACTGGCGTTACTCAACAAGAAAGCAGATATTTCCCAATTGTTGAACTATTCCTTTAAATTTACACCTACAGATTTGGGCTCCGGTGAGGTCAGGGCCTGTAACCTGTAATGATTCTGTAATTGGGTCTAGTTTTGAACAGCCCTGTGCCCTTTTGTAAAATGTACGAACTGTAAACATGACGTGTGTTGCACAGTTAGCTGTCTGACTACTAATAGGTGATGATTATCTTTATTCGGGTGTAATGTATCTGGACGTTAAAAAACACCGTTATCATGCTGATTGATCTGAGAAGCCTGACATTTTCCTCCAGACTTACCGCTGTATCTTGAACTGTTACTGCTAGTTTTCAGCGTAAATTGTTTCCTCCGATGGCGACGTCCATTTGTACAGATTTGTTGAGCCTCTGTAAAGCACAAAGAGAACACTGGACTTTTCTTTGTAGGATGCTTTCATATGTAGTTTGACATAACATTTGCTCAATGATGTTTCGTTTAATTTGTGCTTCTAAACCAACTCCATGAGTGTGTTTACTGGGACTGATGGCAAAATAAGCTTGTCTAGATGTACGGCTTTTCATCGTCGTCGTCATATTGATGGTATGACATTGTAATATAAAGTGAGTGAAAAGGTTTTTATTTCTATTAACATAAAATTTTAACTTTGGAATGTAAAAATACAACCGTCTGTTGTGTCTTTTTGTCATCAAGAAATCTAATTATAAAACATTTGAAAGGGGTGTAAGTATGTGTTTACCATTTAGTATGTGTCGACATCATTTTGACCACTAGATGTCCATATTAACCTCCAGGCAATGTTAAATGTGTTCACATGGTTGGCAGAATTGATTCATTTAATTGTCATCACAACTAGCATCTAATCCAAAGGAATTGTGTGCCCCTAAATATACTTATTGTAATTAACACATTATTATTTGTCATTTGCATATTTGTGCTCAAGCTATACAAGATTGTATTGTGTAGTTTGCCTTACAACTGTAACATATGTACATTTTACATTTTTATATATTGAAAAATTCCACAGCCCAACTACACACCAGGCCAATATAAATTTAGCATTTTAATACTTACATATATTTATCTTTCTTTTTTATTTAAAAACAAAAAAAATATTTTCTTTATTTCTTTATTTCTTTATTTTGTTTTTAATATTATTATTATTATTATTATTATTATTATTATTATTATTATTATTTTGTTTTGAACTTGTATATATTTATTTTAGTCGCTTTCACAGAATGTTATTCTCAAATCATCTTGACTTTCTGTCATTTTAAACAACTTTTTGGATACTTTCAGGTAGTAATTTGTTTTTAATCTAATACATTTGTGATTGGTGCTGCTTTAAAATCTACCAAGTATCTGAATTTTAGTGCCATTAATGTAATAAACAGCCAGCTATTGTTCTTTATTGTGCACCAGACTTTTAGCACAGCCTCAAGAGTATGATACCCTGTATTGTGAATCTAACACATAATTAATCTGTTTCCCCCTAAATCATTGGCCTGCTGGTGTTATATTGAGCTCCTGTGAAAACAAAACTATATTTTTAACTTGTACTGTTACTGCCAAAATGTTGTGAATGTATTGATTCAAGACACTAGGAAAAACAGAAACACTGATGTTCTCACTATGGCAGAAAATCTAAAGTAAAACTCTAAACGCTTACTATCGGATTCATTACCAAACAAAAAGTTAGAACCTGGTCTCAATATAAACATGAATTGTGTAATGGGAAGTCTGTGTAACTCTGCTCTGGCATTTCTGTAAACTTCAGCCCTTCCCATTACCTTTAAAGGAGTGTGTACCCTGAACTAAATATGGACATGCACTTTCACAGGATTTCGAAGAATGTCCCAGCCTCGCGGTCCACATTGATGATGCGAGGCTCTTGCAGTTCATCACTGGTACCCGTCGCTGCAGGACTGAGAGTCCAGCCTCTTTGCACCAGGATTGATGCCTCTGGTGGCTTTTTGGTGAGCGGGACGTGACGGGATAGCAGGACAACAGCTTTGGCCTATGGGAATACTAAGAAATATACAACAATAATCAGATTTGAAATAAAGGGATTTACTGTGCTAACACCATCAGCACCTCCGAAGAAAGTCCTCTTTTTCTTCTCCTCGGGCGTAGCCTTTTCCCCCAGATTTTTTTCTAGGCAACCATGTCCAGGAGAAAGGTGAGAGGCCTGACCCGTACGGGCCGTCAGGTCAGCGAGGACCCGGACCTGGACAACCTGCTGTCCACCCTCTCCCCCGAGGAGGTGGAGGAGCTGGAGAAGGACATGATGAAAGTGCCGGACATCAAGCCGGAGGATGGGAAGGACGTCGTCCAGGGGGAGAGCCAAGCTGCGCAGCCACCTACGAGCAACAACGTCCGGGACGTTAAGCTGGACGGCAGACTGGAGGGTGACCGTAAAGGGAGGCTCAGTGAGGGGGAGCAGTCATTTGAGGTTTGTGGATGCCTAACTTGAATCCTTATGTTTTTTGGATATGACTTAACACCCATTACTCTCTTAAGATGTTTGTATTTGACAAGTTCTTTTTTTTTTTTTTTTTTATTTAAATGGTGACTTTAGATGAGTTTATAAAATCAAATGACATTTATTCACTTATGACTTGATAGATTACAGCATTATGTAACATCCACTGTCCCTGAGGTGTTCTAATGATAGCTTTCATGTGCTATTTGTCATTTAGCCTGAAGCAAAGCACCAACTGGACCCCATGCCCCCTGAGTCCATCAGCTCATAAATAGTGTAGAGTTGGCTTGTGTGCCAAGAAATATTGTTTGTCCCCTCTGAGGCTTGCTTACATGCATTTCATATTCTTAATCATCTTCTCACAAGCATCAGAAACACACCAAACCATTGCTTTTATTCCTATAAAAGAGCCCTCCTCGCTTTGAGTGTCAGGGAGCCGGGTTTCTTGCAGTTTCGTGTGTTTAAAGGAGAGGCACTTCAGTCGATGGAGCGGAGGCCCTGCGGAGCTCCTTAATCCCGGCCTGATGGAATTCCTTGGTTGATTGCTCCTACGCTCGCTGCCTTTTAAGGATACATCTGCCAGAGCCATGGCCTCGCACGGCAAAACAGATGGAGACTCACAAATCAAACACTTGCACTGCAAATGTATCCACTGCACTATAAAAAATGGCTCCTTGTCCTTTCGCTGACTGTAAACACACATGCCATTTTGTGTCAGGGAGAGTGTGTGTGTTTACAGCGAGCAGATGGACGAGGAGCTGTTTGACAGTAAGGGAATACAGTATTTGCATGGGTTATTAGGTGTTATATCATGCAATACATGCAATGCATTATATACTGTATGTGTGCAAGAACAAGAGCCAATAAATTATTTGAATTACGAGACTTTAAAGATGTCTTTAAATTCTGCAAAATGGCCTCATTTTGTATCTGCTGTGATTTATTTGGGTTTAGGGCACTACATCCTTTGACACTGCTTTTTGATTAAACCCTATAAATGTTTGTTTTTGGTATCTAACCAGTGGTGGATGAAGTACCTGAAAGTCACACTTGAGTAAAAGTACAGATATCTAACCAGAAAATGACTTTAGTAGAATATTACTTGAGTAAAAGTCTTAAAGTGTTTAAGTGTGCAGCCATGCTGATATCAGTTGAGGAAATACCAAGCACCGCCCACCAGCTGGAGCACAGCCAATAGGAACACTCTCTCTCTGAAATGACCTGTGATTTGCCAAAGTCTCCTGTCACGGGCTAGATATTTTAAAGCCTGAAAACAGAGCCATGAGGAGGTGCAGAAGTCTAGTTTTCTCTCAGAACACTTGAATTACAATATGCTGAAAGGTTATTATGGAATTTTTGCCCAATGATGCCAAAATGATTCTGCCTACTGAAGGTTTAAGTATTGAAAGTACAAGTAAATGCTGTTAATAAAAAAGCACACAAGTCAGAATTTTGAGATTTATGAAGTTTATTCCTCTTAACATTACGCCAACTTAAAAATGGAGGCTACATTACAGTTGAAGAAAAACGTCTTCACAACTTAAAGGATTTAAAGAACAATATCCAGTTTTTCCTTCCCTCGTAGTGCAGCTTGCCTGGACTTGAGCGGGAATCAAATGTTAACTACCGCTTTGAGAGCACTTTGTTTGCACTTGCCCATCACTGATTTGACAAACCTGCTTGCTTACAATAGTAACGAGTAACGAAGATGCTTAGGGGAAATGTATCGGAGTAAAAGTATACATTATATTTAGGAAATGTAGTGGAATAAAAGTGAAAGTTGACAGAAATATAAAAACTCAAATAAAGTACAGATACAAAAAATGTCTGGCATAACGCTACTCATACTTCTCATATTGGTCCTCCTGCAGGGTGACCCAAAGAAGGAGAGCCGGAAGCAGGAATATCTGAGGAAGATGGGCCTGAGCCAGGAGGGGAACGACGATGTGACAGTAGGGCTACGGAGACAAGCTAGCGTCTCAAGTGACAGAGATGTCAAGGTGGAAGACAGAAACAGCAAAGGCCTTGAAAGTTCGAAAGAGGAGCGAAGTCGGCTTTCGAGTAGATTCAGGAAGCAGGAAAGCAGAGATGGTGACGTGAAAGATGAGACCAAAGAGAAACAAGAGGACAGCAGGATAAGAGACAGGAAAGAAACCAGAGAGAGCACAGGCAGCAAAACAAAGGACATGATCTCTAAGCTGCAGGAAAAAAAGGACGATGGCAAAGAGAGGAAAGAAGACTGCAGGAGAAGAGACGAGAGCAAAACCAAAGACATTATCTCGAAGCTGCGAGGAAAACAGGAGAAGGACGTGGGCAAGGAAAAAGAGAGAAGATCTGAGAGCTTCAGGACACAAGGGCTTGTCTCTAAAATGTTAGAGAAGCAGAGCAAGGCGGAAGAAAGTCCTGCCCCGGAGAGTAAACCAGAAGAGAAGAAGCCTAAAGCAGAGGAGAAAAAAGCCGAAGAGAAAAACAAGCCCGATGCCAAACTTGAGCGACAGCCGTCAGAGAGGGGCGAGGTGCAGGTGAAGCATGACAAGGCCGAGAAGAGAACAGATAGAGAAGAGCTGGTTAACCACAGCGACCACGTGAAAGAGAAGGAGAAGAAGAGCAGCACGGAGAAGAAAGTGGAGGAGAAAAAGGACAAAGAGGAGAGTATAGGAAAAGTCAAAAAACCTGAGGAAATTGGCAACTGTGTGGCCAAAAACTCCCCAAACAGCAAGACGAAAGAAGAAGAGGAGGAGGACGAAGACTCAAGCATGTTTGACGAGCTGATGGAGCAGGTGCGCAGCAACGACCCCTCCCTCGCCGAGCTCAACGTCAACAACTCGGAGGTCATCAAGACGAAGACGCTCATCGAGTTCGCGGAGGCTTTGCACAAGAACACCCACGTTAAGAAGTTTGCTTTGGCGAACTGCCGCGCCGACGACCACGTGGCATACGCCATCGCGGGCACGCTGCGCGCCAACAAGACCATCACCAGCATCAACGTGGACTCCAACCATCTCACCGGCAAGGGCATCCTGTCTCTGATCCAGGCACTGCCGCACAACTCCACGCTGACCGAGCTCCGCTTCCAAAACCAGCGTCACATCTGCGGCGGGAAGACCGAGATGGAGATGACCAAGATCCTGAAAGAGAACACCACCCTGCTCAAACTGGGATACCACTTTGAGTTGGCCGGACCCAGGATGACCACGACGAACATACTGAGTCGCAACATGGACCGACAGAGGCAGAAGCGCCTGCAGGAGCAGAAGCTGGCCCAGGCCAACGGGGAGAAGAAGGGGACGCTGGAGGTGCCCAAGGTTGGCGGTGGAGGATCTCTGAGAGGCTCGCCCAGAGCGTCCCCCAAACCTTCTCCCATGCCGTCACCGATGCCGTCGCCAAAGCTGACTCCTAAAAGAGGAGCGGGAGGTCTGGCTCCACCGCCACCTCCGCCTCCTCCCGGGTGTGGACCTCCGCCTCCTCCGCCTCCCATGCTGAATGTAGACTCCTTGAGAAACTCTCTGACCCCGGTGTCACAGAGGAAGCTGGATGGGAAAAGCCCAGGCGGTAGTACGAACTCAAGGGACCAACTGCTTGACTCGATCAGAGGAAGCGATAAGCAACAGCTCAAGAAGGTACGTTAAATGGGTTTATGGATGGGTTAGCGTCGCCGCAATGTATCCTCACATACTTATATATCATTTTTCTCACAGGTGCCTGTGCCAAAGTGGTTGCAGTAATGTTTCCTGTTGGAATATGAAGTGAAAAAGAAGAGAGAGGAGATAAACTCTGCGCTCCCCGGATGCAGTGGAAGGACTGCGCTGTGGGACGGACGGAGAGAGTGCAACATGAGATGCCCATCGGGTCGGATGACCCTCACTATGAGTTCTCCCCTCAAACACTGGACCAAAAGGACTCTGTGGAGAATGAATGATGCGGGGCTTGAGTTTTGTCGTTGTTTGTCCTCCGTACATTTTGACGCTTTGCTGGTTATTTGCACTAGATAATAATGAAGCCGATCATATAACACGTTGGCTCGTGTATGCATCTGAATGTGAGTGCGTTGGTGGGATTGTGCGATGAGCTTCTTAATAAGAGATTCAAATAACTCTATAAAATTCTAATATACAAAAAAGTTTATCAGTGACGTAGTGGACATTAATTTGACCATTTTATTTATTTGTGGAGAGGGAATCCACCTTATGCTTGTAAGTTATCTGTTCAAACTGGGAAATGGCGGAAATATCAGGGAATTAACAAACATGGCGGCCTGACTTAAGAAATCTGGGTAAGAAAATCAAGGTGGGTTGATTGTGTGTCTCATTGCCAAAATCTCAAGACATCTCAGGCAGGGTTTAACGGATCGGAAAGCAGCCCAGAGGAATCCTGGTGCGTGACGAAAGAGTCTTAAGCACGGAAATAATTACATCATGCATTTTTATCAGGAAGTGCAAATGGCTGTCCTTCAGTATCTGATGTTATATTTTGTACAGAATCATTCTAGCCTGGGTGTTTCAATACCTTACATAACGTGTAATGTAACACATCCACATGTCTTAACCTTAGGGGGATATGTAAAAACCATTACTGGCTTATATCAACCCTCCTGTACTTTTAAGTGAATGTCATTTCTAAAGGAATTTAAATGTGATAAACAAAAATCAGAGGGGCACTCATGTGTGCACTGTGTAATAAAGGATTCTCTGTCATGTCTGATTACACATGCATTTCTTAAAGAGCCTGTATGTCTTCAATAAAAGATTCTGGTACGTTTGCAATGGCAAGTCACAAGTGTGATGTTATGCCTGGCTGATATCATTAAGGGGAATATGCACAGTATATGTAAAATGAAACTGACTTTTGCAATATCTTTCAGTATGATAAATCAAGGTATTAATATATATATACTGTACATACTGTATATCTAATGAGCTGTCATTCATTTCAGTTGGTTTATGGTCTATATGAAAGCGTTAATAATATACTCAGGTTTTTCCATTTTCACTGTTGCTTCAGATCCAGCTGTTGCTAGCATAATATTTACAGTATACACAGAGCCATATATAGATATGTATCCATAGTCAACAATTAACCTGAAGCATATATAATAGATGTAAAGGACTCCTGTAATGCTGCATATGAATCCTAACAACTGAAGTTAATTTGAAGAATCTCTCCATCATTGTACTCATTTACATGCCTGTGCTTCTAGAAATCAAGAACATGACTTTACATTACATGTTTAAAGCTGCAGAGAAACAGTGGGAGCCGTGTCGTGTCGTCTGACCCTCCAGCTGGAGAGGCAGCCATCATCCTGAGAACGGCTCCACCACCACCCAGCAGCAGCAAAAGGCCAGTTTATGTCTCCATCTCCCTGCCTCAGCCTCTGCATCCATGAAATGCCTATATTTGGGCATTTCTCAATGAAAGCTTGCTCTGCAATTCATTCCTTTCTCGTTCCTAATAATGGGCTGCAGGCCAGCGGTCTGTCTCTCGGCTGGAGCTGCTCCCTTGACCGACGGCACTGATCTCAGATGGAGGAAAAAGAGGGGAAGGAATGAAAATGTTGAGATTACTGCTTGTTCAGCGCCAACAAAGGAGATCTGAGGACAACTTGGTGATCAGTTGTATGCAGGAAGTAGCTCAGTGGACATTCTTATATATCGACAATTTTTGTTTGGTGTTTGCAGCAGGTATACTGTAATTTAGTTTTACTGTAAGTTGACTTCCTCTCTGTAGCATGGGCCGAATTAACCTGCCAGGGGGCCCCAGGGCAAAAGTGAGCTGGTGGGCGATAACGCGTTAATGCAAATTTGTTTCTTTCGCAATTGATCTTTCAGAGGTTGTAGCGGGCTCAGTTTTAAAGCTAAAGTGAAGATACCGGTACATATGAAACTAGAAAACCTAAGGAATCCATTGGTACCAACCATGTCATACTAGATTGCCGTGAAGGAGGTTAAATAACGCTCCAAAACATAAATTTTGGCGAGGAAAAACTGGCATGGCCATTTTCAAAGGGGTCCCTTGACCTCTGACCTCAAGATATGTGAATGAAAATGGATTCTATGGGTACCCACGAGTCTCCCCTTTAAAGACATGCCCACGATGATAATGATAATCACATGCAGTTTGGGGCAAGTCATAGTCAAATCAGCACACTGACACACTGACAGCTGTTGTTGCCTGATGGGCTTGAGTTTGCCATGTTATGATTTGAGCACATTTTTTATGCTAAATGCAGTACCTGTGAGGGTTTCTGGACAATATTTGTCATTGTTTTGTGTTGTTAATTGATTTTGAATAATAAATATATAGATATTTGCATAAAGCAGCATATTTGTCCACTCCCATGTTGATGAGAGTATTAAATACTTGACAAATCTCCCTTTAAGGTACGCTTTGAACAGATAAAAAATGTGCGATTAATTTGCGATTAATCGTGATTAATCATGGACAATCATGCAAGTAATCGCAATTAAATATTTTAATCGATTGACAGCCCTAGTTTATTCCAAAGTAGATTTTTATCCAATCAGTGTGATGTTGTTGCTTCTGTAGATCAAAATATAAAACCAGTCACTTCCTGTGCAGTACCGTAGATACCTGGCTTTCTTCTCCATGTGCCATCCATCTATCACAGACTAAGGAAAATATTCTCCTTTTTTCTTGCTATTGTTATTATTATAGCTAAATCTCTGTGATTTTGCTGTTGCTGCTCCTTGACTCTGGAAACAGCCTCCCACAAGGGTCCAGAGAGGCCAAATGAATGCACACTTTTAAAAAAGCATCCTAAAAACCATTTGTTTTCTTTGGATTATTATAACTTTAAATGTTGCATATTGTCTTCTCTGCCCACTTTATTCCCCCTTCCCTTTTCTCCTCCTGTAATGCACTTTGTAAATTCTGCTTTGACAAGTTCTTGCTTTAATCTCTGATAACAGTAGAAACTTTCTGCAAAGCGTGCCTCCTTTAACATACCGGTTCACCTACTTCTGCTCCTTTTATATTAATATTGGACCCCCAGGATAAACTGGCAGTAAATAACCACTGAATAAACAACTGCTGGTGAGTACGGGGTCCCCAAAGTCCCAAAAATATTTTGTATTTTTTAATGCTAAAACTCACAGGATCACACAACCACAAGGTAAAATGTTGATTTCCCTACCAGATAATAACCTGTCCCCACAATGTAACATCTTACTCCCTGAAGTTAGCCAACTTAGCATGTGAGCGTTGCTTTGCTTTAAAAACACGTGGACTGTCCCTTTAAGGGCATCACGTTCTGTCGTGACGTCAGCACGCCGATAAGCGTTACGTCAGAGGGAACAGCGAAAGAACAAGATGGAGGAGTATGCCAGAGAACCATGGTGAGTCTTATAACTACATAAATTATCATTTTTTACCCTGTTTTTTACCGAGTCCTCGCTTTGAAGCAGCTTCCACTATAAGTGTGTATAATAATGTGTATGTTACAACACGTGGTTTAACCCGAAACAGCTCAAATCCGGCTAGTTAGCTATCGTTAGCATACATGCTAACTTTTACTTAGAAACGTATGGGCGGTGTGTGCTAGCATCAGACCGTCGGTGCTAAATCACGTTGTTGGTGTGTGACCTTGTGGGTTTACTCGCCTACATGACATTACATTTAGTTCACTGACTCCAGTCACTGAGTGTACGAGGTGATATGTGATCTACAGTGAGTGTCAAGCGAAGCTGTGGCCTTTTTATCTGTTCAGTGTATCAGATAAGGATGTTGCTTTAGCATGCTGGTGAGCTAGCTACATTAGCCACCTGTGTGCTAACATGGGGGCAACATAGGGTTGCATAACAGCAGCAGAAGGGTGCTTGGAGTCTCCAGTTTATCCTGAAAACGCAGCAGCTGGAATTGATATTGTCTTTGTGGAGTCAAGATCATTTATTTTGCCAGTGTTGAGCATTAGTGACAGGTTTGTACCCATGGTCTGGTATCATACAGCTGTAGTTATCACCTGACCAGGTGGTGCATAGTGTAACAACCAGGCAATAAAAAAATACTTTCTAGAAACGAATTTCTGCACTGCTTTCATTTAGCTAGCAGGTATAATGTAACAAGTAGCTTTTGAAATAAATTAAAATAAAACTATTCTCAATTTACTTTTTTTTTTTTTTTTAATTGTTGAGTATGTGGTGGTGACTTGAGACATCACATTTAAGGTCAGAAAGAGTCATTTCCAAGTTCTGCTTAGGTAGAGATGCCCTTACACTAAGTAAACAGCGAGGACGGATATCCTGGTAGTTAGTTATGTTTGTTTATTGACGTTCAGTTTAACTGTTATATAATCATATTGTGTAAAAAAAATTCCTTTGTCCAAATTAAACGCTACAAGTAAACTGTAAAACTTTTTTTTTTTTGTATTATTATTAACAATAATAAGAGAATGCTTGTTTCTCTACAATTACCCTTGGCTTCCAATCCATACTCCTGAGGCATATCAAGACTGAACCTGCAATCAGAGGTCTATGGGATCATGATATTGGAACATGTCAGTGCAACTTCATACTATGTACTGTACATTCGTCTTGTGCTTTTAGCCCCTGGAGGATCGTGGACGATTGTGGGGGAGCCTTCACCATGGGAGCTATTGGAGGAGGAATATTTCAGGCAGTAAAAGGCTTCAGAAATTCACCCTCAGTAAGTTCAGTCATGTAGCTTAACACTGTTCTTTGCTGTATTGTCTCAATCAAATACAACAATTATTACATCCTTATACAGATCATATGACATGGGACTGGTTTGACATCAGAGCATGCATTGTGTTTTGTTATTGTCAGATGATTAATGGCACAGCCAACTCTCTGTAGAAATGCTATTGTTGTAGCAGCTTTGTTGTATGATAACATTTACATGATTTGATCAGTGCACTAAATAATCAGTGACTTTTAATCGACCTCTGTTGTCAGCCAAAGTGGTGGCACATTTTCTGCCCTTTGACACCACTTGGAACTATAGTAAAACATTAAAAATATGAGGTTTTATAATAACAAGTAACTACAATAAGAGGAAATGCAATGTTAAAAGGCTTGATGTTAAAACAAAAACAATCACACAAGAAACAACAAGAGCAGTAAAATTAAAATTTAATTCAGGCAAGTTAAAACCAAGATTGTGTTTTTTATAAATTAGTGTTTTAGTGCTTCTAACCCTTTTTTTTCTGAAGATATATTATAGATTAGTACCACACATAGGAATATACTGTATCTACTATTTGGGGAATAGGTTAAGGTATATAGCATAATTTGGAATAATATATGCACAGGCCTAAACAACAATGGCTTCTACCAGTGATTTTAATACACTTCAGGTTTGCTGTGGTTGTTACAATCACTCAACCACAGATGTGTCCTGCACATACACTAATATTATGTTACCACAGTCAGTGTTTGTCTTAAACAGAAAATGGCTTTTTAACACAGATGAAATTGGAATATACAGAATACATATTTGGTGTAACGCACGTTTCTAAACTCTAGTAGTGTGGTATCCTCTCATTGATTTCAGTGACTCTACAAGCGAACTTGCTTTTTCCATGTCTTAAATGTCCCGAGTTGACAAGTTTTGTGTTGCTCTCTCTTGTAGGGAATGAGCCACAGAATGAGAGGCAGCATGACTGCCATCAAGACCAGAGCCCCACAGCTTGGAGGTGAGGATAACTGCTGAATTAAAATGTTTTTCTGCCTGAAAGTGGAAAACCTTATAATTAGTATCAAATATTCACTCTCTGTTTTCTCCTTTGCAAAGAACAGGGGCTGTAGTCAGCTTGGTATCATGTTGATCACTGTTCAAGCCTACAGGTGTTGAGTATTTGATACTAAAGAAATACATTTTGGGTCAGGCATAACATATTATGATGGCAAAATAGCCCTAACAAAGTGCAAAGCATCGCCTAACTGTTTCTTATTGAATGCTTTTTTTGAATAATGTGAATCTTTCTTGGGTTGCAGGAAGCTTTGCAGTATGGGGCGGCCTCTTCTCCATGATTGACTGTGGTTTAGTAAAAGTACGAGGGAAGGAGGATCCCTGGAACTCAATCACAAGTGGGGCCATGACGGGAGCTATCCTTGCTGCAAGAAGTGAGTAAGCTTAGAAGAAGCTGGCAGTCAACAGTCAACAGATGGCACATTCATGCAAAAGGCAAACAGGGTTGTTGCTGTTGTACACTGAACACAGTTTAAAAGTAAACCTACTGCATTATCAAAACTACAGAGTGTGCAAAGAGGCATCGGTAAGATTATTCAATGGCTGCAGTTTAGGAAAGAGTGGATATGTGTTTGCTTTAGGGTTAGGCGATATCTTAAAAGTTTTTCTTGCCCTGCTGTTAGTCAGTAGTTGGCTTTTGATGACTGTAAATTTAGATTGTATGGACCCAGTAGCAGTTGTTTGGAGCATGTGGCCAGGTATTACACATTGCACCTTTAAACTAAACTGCAGCGATGTAGTTCATAAGAAAATCTGTTGTCAACCTGTGGTACCTATTTTTCTGTAGATAGTTCTAGACTCATTTCAGTAAATATATCACAACTGGATGTGGTCCTGACTTGCAACACTGCCTAAAGAATTATTGAAATTTTTTTGAGTTTGGCCTGTTTGCAGTATTTAAACTGGAAATATAAAGATTAACCTCATTGAATAAGAGTAACTGGAGTTGTCCAGTATTGAGACTGTGCTGCATGTGAGGACATATACTCATGTATACCATATGTATTACCACTCTGTAGGAGTGCACAGATCAGAATTGTTGACATCTTTTTCACTGTCCTGTTCATTTGTTGCACTTACTGGGGCAGGAAAACAACTTAGTACATGGACTTTGGTGGCCTTGTCTAATTCCCAGCAAGGCTCCACCTAAATTAAATATTAACGTATTTATTACACATTACATTTGTGTGTTTAAAAACAAAGTGATCAAAATTGAAGAGTGGGTGATCTTTAACATACAGTAACATCTCAACTTCCAAATTTAATCTACTTCTTATGTGGAGACTAATGTAATGTGTGTGTGCATGTAATATATGAATATTTCTTGTTCCCTAGACGGACCAATAGCCATGGTAGGCTCTGCAGCCATGGGAGGTATCCTGCTGGCGTTGATAGAGGGCGCTGGAATCTTGCTCACTAGGTTTGCGTCTTCACAGTTCCCCACTGGTGAGTAATACTTCTGTTATTGGATGTTTGTGTCTTTGAATGATTGAAGGAGACGTAAAGGATACTGTATAGACAGAGAACACAGCTTGATGATTTTGTATGTTATGAATCTACCTCCTTTACACCAGCTATTAAAACCTAAAGATCAGAGCTCAGTAAGTCAGCCAGGTATAAATGCCTCTGGGAACTGTGAAAGATGACCTCTGCTGTGGCAAAGAAAAAGTACCGGCTGTAACAGCAATTTCACCTCTGGTTGCCCTGCACCTGTTTGTAGTTTGTCTTTGTTGACTTAACTGTAGACACATTAGTCACCTCTCCAGCTGCTAGAGTGCTTTACAGAAAAAAACAGCATCCAATCCCAATGCATAACAATATTAATACCAGGTGTAATACCTGTGTGATATATGTCATATTTTTCTACAAACTGAGTAAAAGTTTTTAGCTTAACCGCCTTATATTTTCAGTTTAACCAGTGGGTTTTAATATGTTTTTTTTTTGTTTTTTTATGTGCACTCATCGCCCTGAAGGGGTTTCTTTCACAAAAATGACCCGCTTGCTGTACATATCCCGCCTATTACACGGCTACTTACTTAAGAAATCAATAATTTGACACAAGTCAAGTCCGCCAGAGTCCGACATCAGAACTCAACCCATAGCAACGGTCTGTTATACATAGCAACGGTGTGTTATAAAGAAATAACAGACCATAGAACGCCGTGATTGACCAATCAGAATCGAGTATTCAACACAGCCGTGTAAATAATCTGCAGATTAATTGATAGTAAACATAAACATTAGTTGCAGCGCGACACAATATAGTAAAAATCTGCTTGGAATTAGTATGTAATATGGAATTAATACACAGCCAAGGTGTAAATGACATTTTAGAGTATTGCCCACTTAGTTAACCACTAACAGCTGTTCTCACTCTGAAGTTTACGTTTTCTTTCTCTCCAGGGCCCCAGTTTGCAGAAGAACCGGCCCCTGCTCCCATGTCCTCCCCTTCCTTTGGCGACTACAGACAATACCAGTGAGAGGACTCCCCCACCTCTTATCCTCTAGGCCTTTTTGAATTCCTTGCTGAAGTTACGACGAAGAAGAAGAAACGGAGATGTAAAATACCACACATCAAACAATAGCAACTGCACCCAACTTTATGGACCGTGTCATAGAAGTGAAGGACAGAATACATCTTCATTCTCCTTCTTTCAGGAGCCATGTACAGATCTGCCTTTTGCCATTCTCAGCCTTGTCTTGTGCATCTGTTTCACCTTACATTGGTTAAATACAGACATGTGGTGAGATGTGTTGTTTGTGGGGACGAGGTGTGTTTTTTCTGTTTTGTTCATATACAGTATGTACTGCATGTAGCCAAACAAGTGGGAGGTCAAGACTGAAGAGCTCTGAATAGTGTTGAATCTCGCAAAAACACGTCACACATGGAACATCGTAAATTATAAGTATGGTATTCTTATGTGTATATACAGTAAAGGATTTCTGCTTGTATTCACTTTAATCTTTATTTGCCTTCAATTTTGTCACCTGCTTGGGCTGGCCAGTGTCATTTGGCTGGCCTTTTTTTATTTGATTTTTAATAAGGGTTATGAAGGCAGACACCAAGCTATTCCTGGTTTGTTTTAAGGTGATTTATTTATTTTAGATTGTAAAGAGTTGTACCAGATTGTCCTATTTTATGTGACAGTGCTTTTACATTCAACACAAAGGTGTGGGAAATGACAAAGGATGGCTTAGGCAGTACAAATTAATGGAGAAACTCAAGCAAGGGATTGATCCATACTGTATGAAATCTGTATGATAGATAATACTATGGTATAATAAAGAAATAAGTTGTTAAGTGTGTGTTGAATACGTGTATACTATTACTTCTGGTCTGACTGCAGATAGCAGATAATGAATGAGTATGTCAATACTGTACTTTTACTACGATCACCCATAATGCCTGCTGCCTGGGCAGGATTGCTTGTTACCCACTAGAGGGTAGTCCTCACAAGCATATACAGACCAGACCTAAATTGTGTAACTGACTCTTTAGGGATGTGTTTACAAAAGCCACATAAGGGAGCACTTTCCTCTCACATTCTTGCATGTTTGTGTCACACGCACACACATGCACGCACACACACACACACACACGACAGGTGAAGGACACTGGTGGGTGATGCAACCTCAACGTCACCAGTTTGATAATGTGGGGTCAGGGATTGTTTATTTCATGGCAGAGCTTTACACTTGAGACTAAAGTTGAGCACAAAATGAATGAAAGAAAATATTAAACTAGAGATCTGACTGTAAAAATAAAGTCTCAATGTTTAACCAGAAAAAGAAATCCAGAACAATAAAGAACAAATGCAGTAAGACGCACACCTCGGATACTTGATTGTAAGGTCTAGGACTGCAACTAATCATTAAAGGACTTCCTCGATTAATATTTGCTTGAATAATCAAGTAATCATTTGAGCTTTAGAATGTCAGAAAATTGAGAAAATAGCACCAAAATTCAAAAATATTTTGTATGCTACATAGAGGACTATCAAATATTCATATCTGAGGAACTAAAACCAATTATTTCTGGCAAATTTACTTAAAAATAATCAAACAATCAATCAATGATACAAATTACTGCCATTTAATCTTCTATTGATAGACTAGTTGATTAATCAACCCAGTCGTGTCACTTCTAAGTAGGTCCACATTGAAAGGACTTAATAAACACTAATTGGGAAAATGTTCAACGGGCTTTGCCATTTTAATGATCAGTATTCAGAGACCTCAGGTGAAGAGTTTGAGATTGACATGAAAGTTGCGTATCAAGACTTGACTTGGACTTGCTCTCATGGACTTGAGACTTGACTTGAGACATTTGGACGGGCCCCAAAAGATTCAACTAATCTGACATACTTAAATATCTAATTTTATCAAACCAAGACTTAAAAAAACCCCAAATAATTAGTATGCCATCACAGAGGACTAAAAAAAACACAGCTAATTATCAGATTTTAGAAGCTGGAACTGGATTTTTTTTGCATTTTCCCCTGAAAAAAAGTACTTAAACAATTAGTTGATAATCAAAGTCGTTTGATTTTCTGTCGATCGACTATTTGATTAATAGACAAATCTTTTCAGCTCTATTTAAACCAAATATTAACAGCTTTTAAAGGAAAATGGTCAAATGCTGTGTCTGTGTTAAACCTGTAAATGACTAGAAAGCTGCTTGTGACTTTACTTGGACATGCCCTCAAGAATTTGAGACCTGTTATAACAAAATAATTACTAAAAAAGCTAACACAAAACAGCAAATATTCACATTTGAGAAGCTTGAACCTATGACTTTTTGGGAATTTTTTGCAGTTAGTCGATTATTAAAGTCGATACATTTTCTGTCGATCTAGGGTTACTGTTACTACTGTTGTATGTTACTTGTTACTACTTGTGTCATTTTACTAATATGTGTACTACTCACCTGTGACGTTTTTACTAACATGTGTACTACTCACCTGTGACGTTTTTTACTAATATGTTTGCACTATGGAACTGTGATGCTGGAAACTTGAATTTCCCTCGGGATCAATAAAGTTACTATCTATCTATCTATCTATCTATCTATCTATCAATCTATCTATCTATCTATTTGATTGATGGACATATCTTTTCAGCTCTAATTAGGCCAAAAAACAATGTTAACAGCTTTTAAAGGAAAATGATGAAATGGTGTCTGGTCTGTGTGGAACCTGAAATTGACCAGAAAGTTGCTTATATGACTTGTGACTTCACTTGGACTTGTCCTCAAAGACTTGAGACTTGATTTTGACTTGGACAAAAAATACTTAAAAACAGCTCTTATTCATGGAATATGTAGTTTTAATTATCTTGAGTAACGCAATACAAAAAAATACTTTTTCTTTTAGTATTTTTGGATTTTGAAAGGAAGAAAGTAACTCATCCTTCAAGAATGTGAAATTTTTTAAAATACAACTCCTGGAAGAAATGTGTTATCACTATATTAGTAATAATGAATAAAACCAGGGTGTGACTCTCATCATCATCCCCACCGTGCAGCCCCGTTATCACGCAGATGATGCGGCCCGAGTGGCCGGTGTGTGTCATGCCCTTTTAAGAAAAAAATGAGAAACAGTCGGGAGTGACGTCTGCTGCGCACAGAGAGGCCGGAGGCAAACTGACACTTGCGGAGCGGCGAAAGACAGCGAGCGAGAAACGGTGAGTGGGAAAAAAATGCCGAACTTCTTTACTACAAGCTAAACGCGGTCAAATGAGCCATTTAGCGTGGCGGCACGTCGCGTCGACACATGCGGGGATAAGGAGCACATACAGCGGGCTGCACGGCGGTGTGTTGCGTGTGTCGGAGACATGAGAAGAATTTGTCCGCAAGTACCAAACCGGAGAGAGCTCGCTCCCCATTTTAGTGAAGGCCGGGCGGAAGGGCAGGTAACGTTAGCACTCCGTCTCTCCCGAGCAAATACACCGTGATGCGGGTTCATTTAAAGCCTGCCAAGCCCGGTTGACTCTTCAACCGTGAATTGCGCTTTATTACAGAGTGTTTTCTGACCACCTATGTTGTGTTTTGACTGTGCGCCGAGGAGAGGAATGTGTTAGCTAGTTGCTAAGGAGCCCGTTAGCTAACGGTTGCTAAGTGTCGGCGGCCCGTCGCTGGCTAGTTAGAGCTAGCTAGTTAGCCGCATTATGCTAACGAGCTTTGATAACGGGACTTAGTGAGGTTGCGGGTGTGAAACTAGATTGTTTATGCACGTTATGCTGGTCTCGGTTGACCTGGATTAAAGATTATGCTATTCTAAGTGTTTATCTGTAAGCGGGTTATGGTATTTTATCGATGTTATGGAAGATAAAGGGTGTAATAATCACGCATCGACGTAGTGTTAGTCGCTGCTCTGTGGTGTAGTCGCAGCCACAGATTGCAGGGATTTAGCATGACCTGGAGTGATAAGCATATGCTACTGCCGTAAGCAAATTAGGTGGATTCACAGTGAGATAACCCCGAGAGCTCTGATGACTTTCTCTTGTCTGGGGGCCAAGCTTTATGTCAGCCTGTTGCAGGTTATTTCTGCTGCTGGTGTGAAACAGGGAAAGGTGTGTTCTCCATCCTCAAAACTATAAACACAGCAGGTCTGCTTTATTCATAATAATAGATTATCACAGTTTCCAAGTGAAGTAGACATTACTGCGAGGAGGCGAACTGAAATGAGACATCTGCCTCATCCTGTGCCCTGAATGTCTTCATGTAGCCCAGGTTTGATGATGAGATACAGGCTATAAAAACCCACTTCCTCCCCCCCTTCTCTAACCAAGCCTTTCTGTCTGGGGTTCTTGAACAGGAACAGAGACTGGAAGAGGCTATTTTAGTAGGTAGCTACTCCTTTTCCATCCTATCAGCATGAAGCCTTCTTGCGCTCTGGAAAGAGGATGTGGTTACAGGTCAAGGCCCCAGCGACACAGATGTATTCTGCTGATGGTGTTTGTCAGTTATGCAGATCTTTGTCATAATTAAGTCACAGCAAAGTTTTGTGTGCCAGGTTGCAGTTTTGCTCTGACTCATGAAGGGGCATTCAGGGTTGTAGCGGACCTGCAAAGAGATGTAAGAACTACTCAAGTAGATAACGGGAGCTTTCGGTTCTTTCGTCTTCAGGCATCATTTTGATTGAAAAGATTGTGCAGGAAGTTTGACACCGTCTTCACTGAGATGAACACGTCATGTCATGATTACCTGGAAGTAGGGCTGTCAAAGTTAATACGATAATAACGAAGTGAGAGAGTGAAGATACTGGTATCATGAAACTAGAAAACCTAAGGAATCCATCATAGCTTGTCGCGAAGGAGGCTAAATAACGCTCCAAACTTAAGCAAAATTTTGGCTAGAAAAAACTGTCATTGGCATTTTCAAAGGGTCCCTTTACCTCTGACCTCAAAGACATGTGAATGAAAATGGGTTCTATGGGTACCCACAAGTCTCCCCTTTACAGACATGCCCACGTTATGATAATCACATGCAGTTTGGGGCAAGTCATAGTCAAGTCAGCACACTGACACACTGACAGCTGTTGTTGCCTGTTTGGCTGCAGTTTGCCATTTTGTGATTCAAGCATATTTTTTTATACTAAATGCAGTACCTGTGAGGGTTTCTGGACAATATTTGTAATTTTTTTGTGTTGTTAATTGATTTCCAGTAATAAATATGTACATACATTTGCATAAATCAAGCATATTTTATTTAAGAGTAGTAAATACTTGACAAATCTCCTTTTAAGGTACATTTTGAACAGAGAAAAAATGTGCGATTAGTTTACGATCAATCACGATTAAATATTTTAAGCGATTGACAGCCCTACCTGAAAGATGTTAATGTAGTGTTATCTATCACATGTGAAGATCAGCTCTTAATAAAACACAGCATTTTGTTTTTTAAGCTCTGGTGGTAAAGTTTCATTTTACAGGCTCGTAAATTCCTAATTTACTAGGAAGTTTCCTAGAAAGAACTATGTAGTTTGGCACTAATTATAGGTTAATTAGAGACAGGGTTCAATTGGTATTCTTCCAATTTGCTTAATGCAAATGTATTTATATATTTA
Source organism: Sebastolobus alascanus (assembly GCA_916701645.2). Taxonomy (NCBI): domain Eukaryota; kingdom Metazoa; phylum Chordata; class Actinopteri; order Perciformes; family Sebastidae; genus Sebastolobus; species Sebastolobus alascanus. Next base: position 200,978 of record CAKAOJ020000049.1, on the reverse strand, counting down.
TTATTTGAAACAATTAACAACACAAAACAATGACAAATATTTTCCAGAAACCAGGTATTGCATTTAGCATAACAAAATATGCTCAAATCATAACATGGCAAACTCAAGCCCAACAGACAACAACAGCTGTCAGTGTGCTGACTTGACTATGACTTGCCCCAAACTGCATGTGATTATCATAAAGTGGGCATTTCTGTAAAGGGGAGACTTGTGGGTACCCATAGAACCCATTTTCAATCATATATCTTGAGGTCAGAGGTCAAGGGACCCCTTTTGGAAATGGCCATGACAGTTTTCCTTTGCCAAAATTTAGCGTTAGTTTGGAGCGTTATTTAACCTCCGTCATAACAAGTTAGTATGACAAGGTTGGTACCAATGGATTCCTTAGGTTTTCTAGTTTCATATGATACTAGTATCTTCACTCTACCCTTAAAACCAGTGCCCGCTACAACCTAAAAATCGCAAGTTGCATTAATGTGTTAAAGAAATTAGTGGCGTTAAAACAAATTTGCGTAAACGTGTTATTATCGCGTTAACTTTGACAGCCTTACTAATAATAAATTCAATTGAATAATACATTTGAATTAAAATGAATACATTTCAACTTGAAATGGAGCAGTACTTTGAGGGGAATTCCTCTGGATTTCAACAGCTGTTTTTAAACTCAACACAACTAACTAAAACAGTCTCCTTTCCCCCCTATAATTAGCACTTACAATGTAGTTCTTTCCAGGTAGTTTTCAAGACATTATTAGGATATTGGTAAATAAGTTAGCTGTAAAGTAAAGCACTCTGTCTTCTTTACTCAAGCCCTTTCTTTGACAGGTTTCCTGCTGTCAGTAGTTTCTGGGTTATTCCCCTGAAGTTAGTGGGTTTCTTATGCAAAGCCCAGTGTGAACAAGTGATGTGAACTGTGGTTGCGGTGGAGGTAATGAGTAACCAGGAGCTTATCAACATTAAAAAACACTCCACCAGAGCTACTATTATCTTACCCTGTTTTTTTTTCTACCCTTATAAAAAGCTCAAGGGGATATTTTGTTTTATCAGTCTAGCTCCTGTAATTGTCATGTGGGTCGACAAGCAAGCAAATAAGAAGATGACACACGAGTCGGTATCGTCATGCTGCTAGCTTAACCAGCGGATGTGTGCATTTTCGCCATCCGCACTGGGTGGAAGATACAGAGGGCAGCTGTCAATCAAGCGGCCCTGCTGAGTCAGGCGCTGTGACAGCTTCATCGCTGTCGGATTAGCGTCACTACACCAGGAAATAGTGCATCCTGAATGTTGTAGTTTAGCCGGGAAGCCTCCTGCTCCCTAATTTCAGTTGGAGACGCAGTGCATCCAGACACGTTCGCTGCATATTCTTGCTAGCGGCACCACCTCGTCCAATTTTCAGCCTTAGATGGATACATACCTTTGGCTGTAGAGGGTGAGTGATGCAGTGATGTCATGGTGGAGCTTGTTTTCTGTGGCATGTGGCTTTCCCTCGCTCCTTATTTGCTGGGGTTACTACGAGAGCAGAGGAACGGCAGCGTGTTTGTTTTGTTGGGAATGACAGTGTCTAGTTGAGGGCAGTGGAAAGAGGGAGAGGTTTGGTTTTTAAAAGGCAGATATCCTTAAATGGCCTTGTGTGTGTGTGTGTGTTTGTGTGCGTCGTGAGTGTGTAGGCAGGCGGTTGAGAGAGTGCAGCGTTGTGTGTAGTTTTTCCTGGTATGAAAGTTTGTAGAAAATGTGTCAAAGCAAGAGCATCCTTTCCAGCCCTTTGTAGAAAATGCTACGGTTGTGAGTGGGAAGCTCAGTAAGAACAGAGGTTAAAGGTGTCCACTCATTGAATATGAAGCAGAATTAGTTTGAGCGTTGATTAGTAATGTCATTTGAGTTTGTGAGAGTGGTATTTGTGTCTTGGCACTGAAGGCATCAACCACTTTCAGCCATTCTCGAGACATGAATTAACACACTCGAGCTGAGAAATGTTGTCCTTCACTCCTACTCGAGCACAGTAAGACATAGAGCCACTTACAGTCTTGCCTTTTTAAGTGGTTTAATGCTCAATGATGCTTCATTTGTAGGCAAAAGTTGAGCTTCATCGTCGGCTTAAGGTGGGCATACACTGTACGATTTAAGAGATGTTGTTGTGTACTTCCTACTCCTACTGTAAAGCCAAAGCTCACGATTTGGGTGCTCCTGTGGACCGTTCTGGCTGTTGACAGTTGACAGTCTCCGAGGCAGGTAAAGTGTGTTTGCTAGCAGAGGTCTGTACGGGTCACAATGCTAACAAGGCAGAAACGTGCTGCCTTAATCATCTGTGCCATCCTGTCTGCTGAAACGTCTAAAAAAAGAACGCGTAACGTTATATGGTGTAACGTTACACGTGCAGGTGGCTAGGAAGACGTGGACAGTATGGCTTGTCCATTTTGCAGATAGAATTTGAGGTAAGCTAGCTATGTTTTACTAGCTATGTCTATTGTAGCCTGTATTGTTATCTTGATAGCTATGCTCTGATTACTGTAAAAAGAGGAGAAAAAAGGCACTGACTTTGGGGAATCGGCTTGTGGCTCTGCTTCAACTGTGTGAGAGCCTGTGGTCGGCCGACCAAAATTTCTGACATGTCAGAAATTCATCCGACTGTCCGTCGGCCGGGCGGGAGGAGTTAATCGTTCCTTGGTCCCCCCTGTACACTGCACGGCAAACGACGCCCGACGAGGCTGAAATTTGGTCAGACTCTAAAATGAGTCGTGCGGCTCAAAATTCAGGCCAGAAACGGGCTGAAATCGTACAGGGTATGCCCAGCTTTACCTGCCAGGCTTCATACTGTTTCATGGCATACAGGGGATGTAACAACAACGATAAACTTTGACGTTCATTTCCCAAATGAGTATTGCTCTAGAATGAGTGAGAATCTGGAGGGGAACCAGTTCATGTTATGAATGTGACTGTTCCCCATCTTTTTTTGTCATGTTGCCATTTTTGCCTTGGGAGACGCCCACAATTGCACAAAGTAAAAAAAAAAAAAAAATCTTTTTCCTTTATCTTCTCTTTTTGGTCGAATAGTTGGTTACCAAACTTAATATTAAACATAGCCTATACACATAAAACCATAAAAACAAAGACCACACAATGTACTTGTATTTTCTTTATGTATTGAAAATTGCATGTAAGCTTATCAGTATTTGTTATAAACATTAAAAAATTGAAAAATTGACTGAAAATGAAAAGGTAATGATACAAATGTTGGTAAGAAACAAACGCTGCAAATGGTATCTTACTAAACAAATTTCAGACAACTTTTATTTAAATTTTCTCTTTACTTTTTATAATATAATCAACAAAACCACTTTTTGATATGTGGAAAACAGATTTTCCATTGAACCATTGAAATGATAGCTAATTTCTTTTAAAATGTAGAGGAATCACTTTAAACCGGGACCAGTCCTTTTGTTTTCAAATTTCAGGTATTTTTGTGGTAAAAAATGAAAACAATAAATCATAGGCACACACCTCAGAGCATTTTTAAGCACAGATAAAATTTGACTGTGCACTTTTATTGGAGGAGCAGACGTCCTCCATAACGACCTCTGAAGTAGTCACATTGTAATCTGTCACAGAGCGGGTTCTGGACGTCATCTGTCTTAGCTGGAGTGAGTCCACAGTGTTCATACAAGAACTAGGGATGCTAATTTAGAATTAATTTTTTTTCTGACTAACCTTCGTTAACCGATCCTTAACTGTTAACCGACAAGATAAGTGTGTTGCATGCAGGTGTGCTGTGGTTGAAGTATCTAACAAGCCGACCAGCTGCAACGATAAGCCGATGCACAAACAGGTTAAATCCATCATTTACCACCAGCTGCAGTGTCTGTGCAAAACAGACAACTGAGTCCCCAGTTCACCCCTCAGGGAGAGTTAGCATCCACGACTTTGCGTGCATTGTCGTGGGTGCATGCAGCCACATCAATTAGTTTAGTTGCGAGGTTGTCAGCTGTGTGTCTGCCTGTGTATTCCACCAGTGTATTGCAATCCCGGCGTAACGTTAACGAGTGTCCGGTCGAGAGAGAGAGAGCGTGTCTGTGACGATGAGTATGAAGTTAGCAGTAACGTTATAGCTGTGAACGTAGCAGTGCAGTGTGTGTACAGTTTATTTGTCAGTGATTAAATGCTGCGACTCTTCAAGACCCAAGTCAAGTTCATGTGTCTTGCCAGCTACCTACTGATTAAAGTGAAGGGGGTTAGCCCCGAAGTTAGCAACAACTCCGGCTCATGCTCACTTAGGTGGGCTAACTTTTAAGGTGGACCAGCTATTCTAGTGACAAGTTTTGCTCAGCTTTTACATTTTTTTTTAAAATATTTCTTTTAACTTTTTAACTGGTAGCATTAATCGGTCAAAATTTGTATTGTCGGTTAATTATTAACATCCCTAACAAGAACCACGACGTGTGGATCGCTGAAGAGTGAGGCCTTGCCTAAATCTAAGTGTGACATTGTCTGCATGACATCGTGTGTGTGACACTGTGCATGCACTTGACTCTGAACTTGAATGTTTACATGAGAGTGCCGCAGGGACTGTTTGCATTAGCGCTCGTGCAGCCCTGGTCTTTTTCCGTATGGCTCCTCCCTAATCGTGCAAGGAGAACTTCTCTTTGTGTGTAGAGGATTACTGAGTATGAATTATTCACAGTCCGGGCTTCATATCCCACATGGTCACTGCTTGTGTTTGAAGTTGGAGGTCCTTAGTTTCTTTGTCCACCCCCCTGGGTATTTCGATGGAGTGTGCTGTAAAAAGAACAGTGTAGGAGGGGATCATCTGCTTCCCAGTATGGCTGCAGACGATTAGCTTTTTAATGGTTTGCCAAAAGGGTTGATTATCAAGCGAGGCTATACTTTCTCCCTTGAGACCTGATTTTAACTTGAAGCCACTTTCTGATTTTCAACACAGCCCTTGATGCCAACCTGCTGCACTTTTCAACCCATGACCCGCGACGAGTTGTATCTTCTTTTTTGTTTGGTTTGGGAATTATTGGCCAGTTAGTCCTCTGATGTGCAGCTGAAACCTGGAGTCTGTTTTTCCCTCAGAAGTTTTGGGTACAGCCACAGCTACATCTTTTATCAGTATTTTGGTAAATGTGGTACAGGCATAACGATGGTGATTACTGTAGCTCCCAAAATGATGGTGTCAACGACCTTACCTGAGTCCACTTTGATTTAGTATTACACTCTGTTATGATTTTAATCTGCTAATCTTAATTTTCAATGCAGGAACAGACACAAAAAAATGGATTATAAACTATACTAATGGGGGAAATGATCTCAACACAAAATTGAAAAGAAATGTATGACAGTTTTTGTCAGTAAAAACCCTCCAACTTTGATGAGTAGGGATTTTTCATATGAACTGAAGTAGGGTTTCAACTAATGATTATTTTCATTATTGATTACTCCAATAATTATTTTCTTGAATATCATTTGGTCTATAAAAAGTCACCTTTTTCTGACATCTTCAGATGTCTTGTGTTGTTCGGCTAACAGTCCAAAACTCAAAGATACTCACTTAATAGTCCTAGAAGATGAAGGAAACATGATCATGATAAAATTTGAGAAGCTGGAAACAGAATCTTTGGCATTTCTTCTTAAAAACTGACTCAAAACGATTAATCGGTCCTCAAAATAAATTTGTTACAATCAGCTAATTGATTAATTGGTTAATTGGAGGCCCCATGATATGATCTTATTGCGATTTTAAACATTTTGCAATATGCTGAGTATTGCTATGAGATACAGTACTGTACATTGCGAATTATTACCTTTTTTCAACTGCAAATTATGCAGTTTGTCAACATCTGTTTTATCTAATAAGATACAGTTGTTGTTTTTTTCACTCTGTTCATCTCAGAGTTTTCATTCACATATCTTGAGGTCAGAGGTTAAGGGACCCCTTTGAAAATTGCCTTGCCAGTTTATCCTCGCCAAAATTTAGTGCAACTTTGGAGCCTCTGTCATGTTACTAACTAGCTAACATGACAGACTGAGCCTGCTACAACCTCTGAAAGACAGAATAGCGGTCGTTGGATTGTTAAGAGGTTAATAAAAGATCGATACTTGACGTCCGTGTATTGATACAATATCGCCACGTAAAATACCGCGATACTATACTGTATCTATTTTTTTCCCCCACTCCTATTAATTGGCAAATCTTTGCAGCTCTAAACTGAAGGATTAAGCGTTTCTTTATGTGTTGAGAAAATTCTCTTATTTCTTAAACTATATAAGTCATTGAAAAACCTACAAATGGATCGTCACAGAGTAGGGCCGTTTTTTTCACCTCTTGAAAAGCTTACGTTTTGTAGTTTAAATCTGTCTTTTGTCGAACATCAGCTTTTACAAAAATATAATTTCATGTGAAGCCAGAAAGTTAACAAAGAGTCAGAAATCCCCCACTTCACCCAGCCACAACTAACCCTCAGTGTAGCAGTCTCTCCGTCGCTGTAGCCCAACTCGTAGTGACCCAGTTGGCTAACCCAACTGACTTTACGCCACAACGTGTGCCAATGATTTGAAGCCTCTGCATCCCTTAAAGGGATATTCCAGTGATTTCACAATTTCCTCCCCGTCGCAGTTTCCACTCCCCTCAGCTGTTTTCTGGTATTAGTCAAAAACAGTGACACTATGTTGTTGTCTTACAATACCAAGTATGAGTGAGTGACTAAAACATCTGACGGCAGGGTGTGTTTTGGTGTGTGAAGGCCAGATGATGGTGTCATTAGGAGGAATATCTGCCAGATCCATGCATCATCTCCCCTTCAGTTCCCACTACACTCGTACACACCACAGCTGGTTTGTGTTAAGAGAGGGGTCACATACTCTTCACCTCCTCCACCCTGAAGCAGCTCCACTTATGGGTGTTCCCTCTATTGTTGTGCTGCTTCTTGTCCATAACCTCCAGGAATGACTAGAATCCTTCCTTTCTGGAGTGGAAAAACTCAGAGACCAGGCTGGGAAAAATCCTTTTGTTTTGCTTCAAAAGTTAGATCTTGTTTTTCTTTTGTTTTGCTTTTTATCGAGTTTTGCACCTTTCTCATCTTGTCTGTCCCATTTTGTTTTTCCCCATTTGTCCAGTGCAGACTGTTGGGCTGTCCGGTGAAGCAAACCCGCCATGCGTGAATACAAGCTAGTGGTGTTAGGCTCTGGAGGTGTGGGCAAGTCCGCTCTGGTGAGTATTCCCTCCTGAACCCCTTCCTGCCCCCCTCACCTCCAACTTCCTTAACTCTTTGTTGGTCATTTTAGCTGCCAAAAAATTGATTTTGCTTCAAAGTTTTTGGAGAGAACTGTGCTGTAAAAGAATTTAAGGCATTTTTGTCACAGGGTGCCACAACACCACAGATGAAACTGTCTGTTTCCCCTTTTTGCTTTTGTTATAACTATTTATTTATAGGAAACGTGCTTGTGTTTCCTGACAAGTGTCCTGATCTACCATCCTGTAGCCCAGTGTTATACGGTACAGTTCTTTTAGACAGATTAGCTATGTGTGCTGCAGGCTCGTCTGTGTCTGTAGTTCCCATCTATTTGTCAAGAATTGACATATATGCCATTTCTAAGCTTGCCATTGGTTCTAGACGTGGAAATCAATTTCCAATTTTCCAATTTCACCATTTTGATGAAGAACGACAAAATCTTGAACTTTTCAGTATCTTGTTTCCATTACAAGGTTTGTCCAAAGATCATAAATGTCTGTGAAATGTTGCATGCCCTGCTTAGTTGACTTCGACCAGGTGTCGTAGTCGGGTTAATCCCTCAAACTGGCAGGCTGACATGTTTAGACGTTAATACATTATCAGGTGAACTCTGTCTGCCCCTGATGTAAACCTTCCATTAAGCACAGTGCTTAATGTAGCACAGGCCTAATTTAGACCTCTATATTTGCATATGTATGTCACGTGTGTGTAAATGGCTACGTTCACATTACAGGGCTTAAAGCTCAACTAGGGCTGCCCGAATACCACTTTTTGGGCTTCGAAGCTTCGGTGAGAAATATTCGAAGGTATTCGAAGCTTCGCGGCGCGGCGTCACTGTCATAACGCATTACTTTGTATGACTCCTAAAGAAAGACTTTTCATTTTTGGCTGATATTTAACTTTTAACAGCTCTTCTGTGAACAAAATGAACTAAACTAAACTAAAGTAAGATGAGTAACGTTAATGTTTGACATCCGAAACACCGCCAGTTAGCACGTCCACGCAATTTTGATAACATGTGATTTCATTAAATCAGAGTTTTGCTTTGTGAAACATGATGAATTTATCAGAGGAACTCAGTGAATTGTAAAACGTCTGTTTGATAGTTACTTTACATTTGAAATGACTAACGAGGCAAATAAAGTCTTCAACTGTTTCCTACTGTCGGAGGAAAACCTCCATTGACATTGTTAAATTTTACGGAGCTGAACTTACCAGTAAACATCTACTCCTTCGAAAAGATAATTTATGTTTTCTTACGACTCATAAAGACAAATGAACTCATCTGGCAAACATGAATTAACATAATTCGGTATTAATTTTAGCTCCATGTAAAGAAACGTGATGTTTCCCAGATAATGCTCGTCTGCCTTAACGTCGCAGTTTACACATTTTGTGTAAGTTATTGTTGTTGTACCTTCTTGATTAATTAAATCAGTTTTCTACTGAGTGAAACGTGAAGCCGAATTTAGCAGAAGAAATGGGCCACATTTGCTTGTAATGTGAACGTAGCCTATAAGATCATCAGTCTTTTTCTTGCATCCTGGCTGGTCTGACCGGCAACATCATCCTCTTCGTCACTTCCCCACCGACTTGTTGTGATAACACAAGCAAGGACACATGTCACTTTTGCCTCTCTGGATGTTTTGTTCTTGTGGCCGGGAGGTCACATTGATCTGACGTCGACTCGCTCTGTGTCTTCTCTTACAGACAGTTCAGTTTGTACAGGGAATCTTTGTGGAAAAATATGACCCTACAATAGAAGACTCGTACAGAAAGGTGAGTGTCCCTAGAGGGGGGGAGAGGGGGAGGCGGAGAGCCGGATAGGAATGAGCTGATTGTTAGCAGCTGCTCTGCAGGTTCACGTCATGATATTGTGCTCTTGTTTTGTCTCGTCCGACTCCCTTCATCTCTCTGTTTCTCTCTCTCTCCCTCCTGTTTTTCATTTCTTTCTGTCTCTGACTTTACATGCGTTATTATATCCTGCTTCTATCTCATCTGTTCCTCTGTGTTAGTTGTCTCTCTTGGTTTTTATTGTATGCAGTATTATTTAATTATGGAATACGATGTGCTCATTGACATGAAATTAAGCTTTAACTTTTTTTTTTTCTCTTATAGCAAGTGGAGGTAGATGGGCAGCAATGTATGCTTGAAATTCTCGACACAGCAGGCACAGTAAGTGAACTCCACACCACAGAAGTTTTTGTCGGTACCCTGTGTTGCTGTGTAGAAGGACCCCTGAGTCCCCTATTGAACACTGACATTTGAGGTTGTGGAAAACTCCACAGAAATTTATTTTGAGGAAAGACAGAAATCTCAGACTAGGGCTGATTCAGAGAAATATCATAGAAGATGTGAATTCTTGGACAACAACAAATAGTGTTATTGAATATTATGATTAGATAATAATTTAACTGAGCCCTTAATATTTAATCTAGTATCATCATAAAACTTTGTGTTGTTGGTTTATGACCAAATAACGGCAAACCTAATGACACTCATATCAGCCTCAGCTGTATGTTATTTTATGTTAGTGCTCATTAGTTAATGGTTGCATGTTAACACGCTACACTAAGGCTACATCCACACTAATACGTTTTCGTTTTAAAACCAAAATGATCTCTGTACACACAAGCGTTTTAGCACCGTTTTAGAAATAATCTCCGTCCATAATGACATGCCTGAAAACGCATATCACATGACCATTCAGGTAAACTGGGCATGAGCATACCAGTGTAAACAGGAAAGCAGATTGTCTACTCTGCGGTTGGTTGCATAGTTACAGAAAATACAACATTAGTTGAGTATTATTGTAGTTCCTAAAATAAAGGTGCATAAGATCTTCCTGTGTCTTTCCCACACATGCACCAAAACAGAGACGAATTTAGTGGGAAAAAAAGTTACATTTTTCAAATGCAGTTACGAGGCCACTAGGTGACTATAGCCAAGGTCTTGCTCCATCTCTCTCTAACACACATCAAATTTACTTTAAAAAATGAAAAGTTACAAATCAAAGTTTGGTCAACAAACGTCTCACTCGTTTCCCCTCGGTTTTGCTGTGTCTGTTCTCACACTCATAGCGGCTGGCTGGAAGAGCAGCATTTATGCTTTGTTCATTTACAGTTTTTTTGTGATGTTCACAATAATTGTGCAGAACAAATTAAGCATGGATTACAAAAGGAAAGTCCTCTGTTGTATGTCCATCGCTCTCCTCAAAGCCACAAACCGTTCCTTCAAACGTCCGCTCCGTAGGGCTAAAAACGCTGCTGGACACGCCGCTCGCAAATCGCTCTAATAATAGCTTGCCTCCTGCGCATGTAGGCAGTAGTAGCATTATAAAATGCAAAAGTTAACTGCACAACAGCTGATAGCAAAGACAACAAGGTCAGCAACGCCTCTAATTGGTTATCCGTATTGAATCAACCACTGGCAGTTGCACGGTAATGGACGCTAGGCTTAAATGTAGCAAAAGTTATGAATTTTAAAACGAAAATGTATCAGTGTGGCTGTAGCCTAAGATGGTGAACACGGTAAATATTATACCTGCTGAATGGCAGCATGTTAGCATCGTCATTATGAGCGTGTTATCATGGGGAAGTTGAGCATTTAAGTCCAGCCTCACAGCAAAGCTGTAGACTCAAAGTCTTCCTCATGCAGGAGTAGGTCTCTCTTTTGTCCAGCACAAGTACACAAGTATGCTAGCAGAGTGTGTGTAAGGTATTTTTATGTATGTTGACGGTGCAGAAGCATCATACATGTTCCTGCTTGTTTCTAGTGGAAAATCAAAGGGTGCTGATAGATCACCCGCACTGCACAATGGTGTTAGTGTGCTGTGGAAAGACTTGACAGAGATCCAGCAACTAAATCTGTCACTATATGTACTGAATCTCAGCTACAGGTTGCAACATTGTGATTTCCTGTTATATGTAATGAACTTTTACAATAAATGTTTATAAAATGCCAGAGAACATATGACAGAGCTCATGGCCTCTTATTTTTCCCGCTGTGTAGGAGCAGTTCACGGCAATGAGGGACTTGTACATGAAGAACGGCCAAGGCTTCGCCCTGGTATACTCCATCACAGCACAGTCCACCTTCAACGACCTCCAGGACCTGAGAGAACAGATTCTACGAGTAAAGGACACAGAGGATGTAAGTATACAGCATCTTACAAGCAAATTCACATCAGCTCTTTCCCAACTTTTCTCATTTTATTTCTATTGTGTATATCGTGGTTGAACGGGTTGTAGAAACATAGATATTGGAAACCAGCACAGATAGGTTACAAGCTCCCCACTTCTGTGTTCTCATCCGCCTACATTGTTAGAGACCTGATTGCACTGTTGCTATGGATACCATCTAACACTGTAATAATCACTGCATCTTATGCCAGTAATTACAAATTTGTATTACCTCGGCATAGTGCACATGGTGTCACGATTTCATTTCTGTGTTGCCTGTGGAGTGAAAACAATGAGAGAGCACTTAGTGAAACTTGTGTACCGTACGTAGCCTAGCATTAGCTAACATTAGACGTCACGCGGGTCCCTGTGGATTGATCACTTCATCTGTTTAACATGGAGCCACTTAGCTAAGAGTCCAGTAAAAAGTCGGGGAATGTCTTTGCCCCATTAATGGATATTCAACCCTTTTTACACACATACGATGTGGTTTTCCGCTCCAGTTCTGCCCCTCAGCTTGGATCTATAACAGTGCAAATAAAAAGAGGATGTGTCATGACATTATTTTCCTGGTTTGCTGTTTGTTCGAAGCACATTTCCATTTTTCTGTATCTGGTAACTTGTGAGGCTGTAGAGAGAGTAAGCCCTCTGTCCCCTCTCTGGTGGGGCAGATAGTGCGTCAGCGGGATCTCAGATGCCCTTTTTTGGTGATCTCTGGAGGGAATGAATGTTACCATAACCCTCTCACTCTTTCCTTCCCTCGCTCTCTCCCTGTTCCCCGTCAACCATCTAAAAAGCCCCTCTGCAGCCTGGCGGAGAAGTTTCAAACCACTCTTTCTGTCCATCTTTCTGTTCCTTCCTCTATATCTGTTGCTCTTTGTGCCCCCCCCCCCCCCCTTCCTCTTCTTCTCTATGGCCTTCCTTGTGGTCTTACTGTGGTCTGGCACGCTGTGCGCGTGATTGGACTGTCGGGGATGATGTGCAAGGAAAGCCTCAGCTCATCAAAAACACACTGGATCGTGAGGCTGCGGTGCTTCATTAGAGCCTACGTGGTTTGGGAGCTGAGGTTAGCCTCAGGCTAACAGATGGATTGCAGGATCAGTGGCTCCTCAACGTGCAAGAAAACAGTTGACGTCCTTTTCTTCTCTAACTGCGTTCCCTCTGAATATATCCCCCAGCTTGTGCTTATCTGAGTATTACTGTCGGCTATCAGTCCACTGGTGATTTATCCCTTCTACCAATAATGACCGTGACATCTGTTTATCTTTCTTTGCCCGTTGCAGGAATGCACGACCAAAGGAAATGCCTAACATGTTTTCTTCTTTTCCGTCCAAGAGGACCGTTTTCTCATTTGGAGAAAGCGTTCGAGCTATCGCTAGAGCAGACATTCAAGTCGCTGCTGCAGCTGTTCTCATTCTCAGCTCTTCCATGCATCATTTACTGCAAAGCTGACAAAATGTACAGACGCACTTGATAACGCCGAGCTCAATTAACAAGCCTTCTAATGACTGTACGTTGAACACAGTAGGGCCAAACTCCATCTCCTTAAGAAAGCCATTATAGGAGAGAAGAATAAAGTGAGTGAGCAGTCAGCAGTGTATGAAAAGCTCACTCCCCTTACTTCCTTCCACAGTTCTTATGTAAGAGAGGTCTTATGACTTTTCCGGGCCATCTCCGTCTCTTGCTTGTGTGACTCCGACGGCACTAATGCCTGACTCCATGCTTGTGACTCACCGCTCCATTTGGAACGACTGGCTCCATTCATACTCCCCCGTTCTATACTCTCCTGTTCTGTGTTCCCCACAAGCCGATCATGCCACCGTGGGCGGGACAGGACCTGTCTGTAGCATGTTAACAGCGTCTGAACAGCTTCTCTGTGGATTCTTCAAGTATGCTAATGCTGCCTCGTGTTGCTGCTGACACTGAACATTTTTTTCTTCCCTGCATACCTCCGTCCTACCGTCCCCTCTCTCTCCATCCTTTTCATCCCAGCTTGGCTCAGAGTTTGTGTTAGGAGGGCATACCACTGGTTCTCCCAGGACCCCTGGGAGAAATGTCATTCAGCCGTCCAGTGCGAGGGCTTGTTTGGATATCAAACATCAAGCAGCAACCTCCATGGGGTTAATCTAAACATCGCAGTTTCCTGTCGTCTGCCCCACAGCCCAGAGAGAGCGAGGAAAAGAAAAAAGGGCCCTGGAATATTCATCCTATGCCTTCAAAAGTAGTACATTTTTCTGGAGGAGGGTGGCCATACCACTGTCAAAAACGACCTCTGAACAGTAGACTTGTGGGTGGGAGAAGGTCTGAAGTTTGAAAAAGTTGCCGCATGTCGGGGAACTACCATGTTGCTTACAAATATATAGTTTTTCCAGATCCACAAGGCACGTCTGGGTGACGTTTCTGGACCAGGAGAAGGGAGCGAAGTCAGAATTTCCCATGCATGGATTTATTTGTTGCAGTCCCCACCACAAATAGATTTCCCCAGCTGATATATTATTGGCGCCTGTTGTGCTGCCTGCAAAAATTTTCCACTAGTTGATTATGTCCCTTGCTTGTTAAGCTGAACCACAAACACAAATATCCTGTGAACCCCTTAAAAAACAAACTGAGACCAAATACTGAGCTCTTCCTCAAACTTGAGCCTTTTTTCTGTTGTCATACGGTTTTACAGTGGGTGGTGTAGTGAAGCCAAGTTAAAACGCCGAATGAACGCAATCCACACACACGGTCTCGCACTATCATGTAATTCCAGAGAGCAGCCCGAGCGTGGAATCCAGCTGAAATGTTCGAAAACATTCAGGAAGGAAAGCGATGTTATCCCGGCTGGGCGGGGCTGCCACGACTTCCTCCGGGCCTGCGTGCTCCCTAGATAGACGGTCAGGAAACAGCAGGCAGGATGAGACGCATCCCGACACCCTGACTGCCCCCGACGCTGCCCACTGTGACAGTCGGGGGCTGAAGTTTGGCCCAGAATATTCTCTCTTCCTCAGAGAGTTTTTTGTTTTTTCGACCTTGGCTGTTAAAACATCTGACTCGGGGCATAAAAGAAGAAGTGTTGGGTGTTTTGGGAGATTCCACAACCAGCTTCACTTCATGTCGGTGGTTATGTTCTCCGTGGTTGTGTTCTCAGTTTAGATTGTCATTTCAAAAGAAACAAAACCAAAAGAAACTGCATTCATTGCAAGTTCGTATTGATTTTTTTAATCTCTTTTGTCACTGTGGTGGAACCTAAATGATTTTTTTTTTGCCTTCCCACAAGGATGGATTGATTTCCTCGATTGTCTTTGTGAAGCTGTAATCCAGGCTTCAGATTGAAATGAATAGACTGCTTAGCTGTTAATAATCATGTCTCCACTCTTGTACTTTGAGGATGCACATGAGTTGAGCATTTGTTGACAAATATTGTCCTGCTATTGCTCCCATTACCTCCCAGTCCCAGTGTCCACCATTGGCACTGGACCCTCACAGACTTTAATGTCACTTGTCTGCTCAGCAAACGTGTGTGAGTAGGGCTGTGCGTATAAGGTTAGTTTTGTTCTTTCAAGGGGTAGGCGGCAACCTGTATGAAGATATTAGTTTATCGAACATACTGATATTCGTATGCAGAGACATGTGAAGATGAATGGCAACAAGATGCCACTCAAAGCTTTGTCTACAGAACTATAGAAGGCACAGCAACGCCTGTTTATTCAAAATGTTTCCATCACTTTGTATTGAACCTTTCTTTGATATACCACCTTTTACCTTCCAGACAATATCCAAGTTTCATGTAGAATTCCTGCCATTTTTTCATTCTGTTTTTTTTTATGCACAACTTCAAACTGCACATTAAAGTCATTGAATGCAAACATGCACTCAGTCTTTGCATAGAAATATATACGGGTCTTTGCACATCAAGTCGGTATTTTTCATATGCGTTTTTTAAAAATCCGTCAACAGATAAAAATGGTTGGCACAAAAACTTGCACAATGAGTCCGATACGTTTTTTTTCTTCTTTTTGTTGCTAAAATTCGCAATACGAGACAAAACTGAATTAATTATGTGGGTGCCGTGCGATGGCTAGCACGCGTCCAAAACAGGGCTAATGAATGAATGACATTAGCAAGAAGCTGTTGTTAGCTGCCTAGAGCGCGATCACTACTGTCTGAGCTTTCATATACATCCTTTGTTTTTTGATCATCCCTGATTATTCCAAGCTGTTAGGCAATCACCTGCCACAATCTATCTTTAAATTCCGCATCTCTGTATTCTTTTATTTCTTTATTGTTAAGTGCTTCGTGCTGGGAGACGTGAATCAGTTTATCAGATGCCATTTTGGATGATGACGGATGGTGGCTCTGAGTGGTCAAACAACCCTGTTTTGGCTTTTGATGTTTTTCATGTGTTCAAAGTTATACCTAAAAAAGTATGATTTTGGAATTCGTACTGAAACTTCGGTATCGTGTTGGCACTCAAGCATTTCAAATACCACCTTGCCGTAACTCAAACTCTCCCACTAACATTTTTCAATCTCCTATTTCAATTTCCGCTCAAGCCTCTCTAATCTTCATTCTCCTTTCTATCGTCTAACTCTTCATTTTCCTCTTTTACCAAATGTTCCTCTCTACTTGCCCCCTCTTCCCTCCTTTTCTCTATTTATTTTATGGGCTTACTCGTGAACCTTTGGGCTTGCCACTCACAATAAATGCCAGACACATCTGTGTTTGATTAGCATTTCTCATTGCTTCAATTCCTCTTTTAGGTGCCGACAAAATTGTATTTATTGATGTATTCATTTTGCCACAGCCTTCTATAAATTACATATTTTAAAATAGAGAATGCTATATTTTGGTTGAATATATGAAGTCAAATCTATTTTATTTTTATGGTACATAAAATCACAAACTTTTTTCTGTTGCTTGTCCTCAGGTGCCGATGATCCTGGTGGGGAACAAGTGCGACTTGGAGGATGAGCGTGTGGTGGGGAAGGAGCAGGGCCAGAACCTGGCCAGACAGTGGAACCACTGTGCCTTTTTAGAGTCCTCTGCTAAGTCAAAGATCAACGTCCTCGATGTGAGTACACACAGAAAACAAACCACTGGTGACCCTGCCCATGTTGTCTGTCAACAACTAGTCCTCAAAAACCAGCCACAATATTACATGTATCTCTCAGGGACGTATTTAAATGCTGACCTAATTGTAAGAGTGACCTCATCAGAGTTTTTTTTAATTTTGTGTTAACAAAGACCAGTATAGTTTATCCAAGATGCAGTTTGTAATGAGCTCAACTGGATTATACCCGCTACTCAGTGCTACACCCTTGTTAAACCTACTGTGTGTAAACGTCTGCATCAATCCATTAAGTGATGAGGCCACTTTTACCACTGCATTAAATCCCATTTAATCACCGACGGTCTTCTTTTTTGTTTGTTTGTCGTCTTTCTTAGATCTTCTATGACCTGGTCAGACAGATAAATAGGAAAACGCCAGTGGAAAAGAAGAAGGCGAAAAAGAAATCCAACTGTGTCCTGCTTTAAAGACCCCCCTCCAGCCCCTGCAGCAGCTCTGAGCCAGGTGTGTGTGTCTAAAAGCAGCTTACCTATTCATCATGAGGTCATGATTCATAGGCGGCTGTCAGGTTAATTAGTGGTACATAATAGCAGTGATCTTTCTATGTCATCTTAGGTGACATCAGCTGTAGTTTATCATTCATCAGTCTATTATGAGTTTGTTTGCCTGCAGTCACATTAATCTGTACAGCCCGATATTACATTGTGTCAGCAGCGGTTACTGTCCCCTATGGAGCTCTCTAAGGGCACATGAGGAAAACTGAAGAAACCTTGTGAGGTGCAATTCAGAGAGAGAGAGCCCCCCCTCCAGGCAGACGGGGGTGCAACAGATACTTTAAGTTGGAAACTTTTATAGAAATTAATGTTTCTGTGGAAACTTGAGTTAACTTGTTTGGTAAGTTTGTTCTAATTAATTCACCTCATATTAACACTAGGGCTGTCAGTCGATTCAAATATTTAATCACACATTTTTTTATCTGCTCAAATGTACCTTAAAGGGAGATGTGTCAAGCATTTAATACTCTTATCAACATGGAAGTGGGCAAATATACATACTTGCTTTATACAAATGTATATATTTATTATTAGAACTCTATTAACAACACAAAACAATGACAAATATTGCCCAGAAACCCTCACAGGTACTGCATTTAGCATAAGAAATATGCTCAAATCATAACATGGCAAACTGCAGCCCAACAGGCAACAACAGCTGTCAGTGTGTCAGTGTGCTGACTTGACTATGACTTGCCCCAAACTGCATGTGATTATCATAAAGTGGGCATGTCTGTAAAGGGGAGACTCGTGGGTACCCATAGAACCCATAGACCCCATTTTCAACCCTTTGAAAATGGCCATGCCAGTTTTCCCTAGCCAAAATTTAGCGCGAGTTCGAAGCGTTATTTAACCTCCTTGTATGTATGACAAGTACCAATGGGTTCCTTCGGTTTTCTAGTTTCATATGCTGCCAGTATCTTCTCTCCAGCTTTAAAACTGAGCCCGCTACAACCTGGATTGCGTTAGTGTGTTAAAGAAATTAATGGCGTTAAAACGAATTTGCGTTAACGCAATATTATCGTGTTAACTTTGACAGCCCTAATTAACACCTGACCTGGATTCATCTAACTGGACCCAGTATATATTAAAATGTTTTTTGGGGTATATATTCCAGTGCAACTGGTGTGAGCAGTGTAATTCTTCTCTATCCTGGGTTAAACATGTAGTCATTGTCCAAAGAGGTACTATTCCACATGACAACAGATCAGTCAGACATCTTTTTAATAACTTGTATTTGTGGGACATGTCCCCAGTCTGTCTTGGCACTTTCTAAAAATGACTGCACTTGTCATCCTGAGACAACAAAAAGCATTTCTTTGATGCACATTAGTTAAATGTTTCGGGGCAGACAAACATTCCCTGAGTCAGCCTTCAAAAGTGTGAAGTGCTTTCATTAGCAATTTTTTTGTTGCTTGCTGTTGAATGAATGAGTCACTGTACGATGGCTGGATTTAAACATGGACCTCAGCAGACTGCAGCAGCTGGTTAAGTCTGAGGAAATCCGGATCTCTCATCAGGTTGTTTCCCAGGAAAATCAGAATCGCTTCTTCTTTTTTTTCATGTTTTTTACAGTTTGGCCGGATACTGGTATTGAGGAAGTCTGCAAACAGACACGCTCCGTAAACCAGGCTGCTTATTCCCGTCAATCCTTCTTAACAGAGAAGCTAGTTTATTAATTTTAGACTGGCCTTTACTAATATTAGCTGTATGTGATGCAATAATTTATCTTCATCCACACTAGGTGATAGATTGCAGCTTAATAATACATTGGAGCTGTTATCCTTGCAGCCCTTTTTGTAAACATTGGTAGTTGCATTGTAAGTATTATATTAGTTGCATTTTTTTCCCTTCTGCTGTAATTATAAGGACATTTTTCTACAATTGTCTTAAATATGCATATTATTTTATCTGGAGGTTGGTAATGTCATGATACATCTACTTATAATTGGAATCCCAGACAATTATGTATCTTGATTTTCTGGAAAATTCAGCTGAGAAACTATTATAAACATATATATATATATAATTTCTTTTTTTTTATAATTTAGTAACCTAAATACCTGATCAAATCAAGTTACCTCATTACATTGGTACAAGGTTCCTGTAATGCCAAAATTACCATATATCTTGTTGATTTATAACAATGACCGTAATAGCTTTCAACAGACAGAAATAGTAAAGACATAGCTACGTGTTAAGAGCGGTGTAGCAGAATCTCAGCAGGGAGACATTTCTATTATCTCACAGTATATGTCATCATATTGGCCACTTCTAATTTTAGCTGCTGGTCACATTAACCCAAAACTCACTGTAGGTCAGAGGTCACTATGAGCTGTTGATAAGATTTAACCCCAGTTAACCCAACGCTCGCCCACTTAGAAAGTCACAGTAAGAATGTTTCCACCATGATATGGAAAGTTTCCTTGGAAAGATGAGTTCAAGTTCAGTCAGTTGAGCAAATCTTGTGAGATCTCATGATGTGACTCCAGCCGCCTTCACATGGAGATTACTAAACTGAGCCTCAGTATTTCCAAACATTGAAGGTAAAAGCCTAAAGGGAGGGTGAAGAGCCGGACCGTGTCTCCTCAAAGGCATTCATGGTGTTGCACTTGGATGTACACACTAAAAGTGAAGGAAGTTTTTGTGTGAAGAATAAACAAAGAGCTTGAAAGAGAACTTCAAGTGTCTGGAGGTGTGATTGTCAGATTGTCAGTGGAAAGTTATTGTAGCTAATTCCTCATTTCCACTGCATGGTTCGACTTGACTGAACTCAACCATAGACTGTATGTAAGTGGGCGTAGTCACCGTGACGTCACCCATTGGTTTGTGTACTGATGTTTTGAAGCCGCGAGTTCATCATTTTGGCCGTCGCCATCTTGTTTTTTTGCAACCAGAAGTGACACGAGAGGGTGGAGCTAAGTACAACCGAACGCTGAATAAGACATTTTCAGGCGACCAAAAATGTTACAATTAACTTTCATGAACTGAAAACACACTGTGAAAGGGTTAAAGTTGTAAGACGAAAATACCGTTATTGTCCAACATCAGCGCCCGACCTCACTCAAACTCTTGTGTCTGACCTGCAGCAAGGTCCAAACATCTTGTGGAAAGTCTACCTAGAAGATTGGAGGTTATTATAGCAGCATATTAATGCCCATTGTTTTGGAATGAGATTTTCAACAACCACATATGAAATATGTCAACAACTATTGAATGGATTGAAATGCCAAGAGGTTCATGTCCCCCAGAGGATGAATCTTAATGACTTTGCTGATCCTCTGGCTGCTTTGTGTGTGAAATGTCTCAACAGCTATCGGACGAATTCCTGTGAAATGTGATACAGACATTCTTGCCCCTGTCAGGATGACTTGTAAAAACCATAGATAAGAGGTGGACGTGGTCACCCTGACGTCACTCATTGGTTTGTGGACTGACATTTTTGAAGACTTGAGTTCGGCATTTTTGCCGTCGCCATCTTGGTATTTTGCAACCAAATGTGACACCAGAGGGTGGAGCTAAGGACAGCGGAACGCTGAATAAGACATTTTCAAACGACCATGAACTGCAAACACACTGTGAAAGGGTTAAAGCTGTAAGACTAAAACACAGACAACTCCCAGACCGGACAACGCCGTGGTAGCGACCTGTCAATCACAAGGTAGCCACGCCCTCAAGCATACCCTGCTTTATGGTCTATTTGACTCTAAATGGGACCATAATTTACTAAATGAGCATCATGCTGTATTGAAGAAGACTTGAAACTAGCGATTGAGACCATAAAGTCATGTTTACAATGTTTACTGAGGTAATAAATCAAGTGAGAAGTAGGCTCGTTTTCTCATAGACTTCTATTCAATCAGACTTCTTTTTGCAACCAGAGGAGTCGCCCCCTGCTGGCTATTAGAAAGAATGCAAGTGTAAGGCACTTCAGCATTGGCTTCACTTTTCACACCCCAGAGTTGCCCACTGAACTCAACTCACTTTTGGTACCAGGTCCTTTTATCTTTTTCGTTTTCCACTGCGGATAGTACCCCCTCAGTGTAGACGGGCTTCTCAGCTGATTGCCGTAGCGACGCCGTGTGAAACTGCAGTGACATCATTTTCAACGCGACACTCGCTGGATCCTTTCATCGGCAACCAAACAGAGGAACGTCTGCACTTCGTCGTAGTGTACGGACTAGTTTTAAGGGCTGACATTTTTAAAAAATATGGGTCCAGTGAATAAAAACCTTTCGGTTGCTATTGACGGTAGCTTGGCCATTTAAAAATAGCAGGTTTATGCAGGATGTTCCGTGTTGCACTAGTGAGGATTCTCGCTTGGATCCTCGACCGAGGTTGTACCAAAAAAAGTTCCATGTACTGTCTCCACAACTTTTGCTAATGGAAAGCCAAAAAAAAAAGCGATTCAAGTTGAGTAGAGCCGTGCTGTACCATGCAGTGGAAATGCGGCATAAATCCTCAACACTTTTTGTGTTAGTCGACCCGTGTTTGTTGATGATACAGGAGCCTCTGCGAACAATGTTGCTGCCTGAATTTTTAGAAGCTTTCTGTTTGACACCCACTGCTGTCCAGCAGGGTGGCAAAATGAGTAGGGAGACTTTGTCCTTCGAATGGAGGTCTTCAGTACAAGCTGTCATTTCTGTGGGTTTCAACCATGCTGAAGTGTCCTCTTTACCAGGACCACTGTCCTGTAGCTGACCCCTTTTAATCAGAGTGAACAAGCAATTTCTTTACAAGGATCTCAGTATCACATATCATAATAACTATATTTCCTGCTGACAGTATCTAAACATGAACCTCTTTTGCTGAATCTCCTGTGTTGTTTCTGGATCAGTAATTGCTGCAGGCGAGAGACTATTGCCTCTGGCGTGATCGCTTTATTCATCCCTTAAGATCTGACGTCAGCATCCCGATAGCATACAGGCCAGTTAATATCAAAACCGATGATTAATACGTTCTATACTAGACTGTGTTGTATTTGTGTAGGGCGCTAGCGTTGAATATAAAGCATAAACAGTTCATTAAAAGTGTACAGATGTAACATAGGAAAGTGTGGGTTTGGTATCCGTAGTAGGCCTCTTTGTTGTTTAGAAATTAAAGTGGGTGGTGCTGAACAACTCCCAGTTTACAAGAGTTTTTCATCAGCTTTGGTCAGAGTGTAGTCCCAGTGTTGCCAAACCAGCCAACGGTACAGATTTTACATCTACCTTCACTTTTAACGTGTAGGGCGTGAGGGGGGGGGATAAAACTTTGATATGACAGATAACACGGATTAGTGAAACAGACAGTACCATTGTGCCCGGCCCAGACATCATGGTCACTAAACCACCCACTGCGTTCCTCATCTGAATCCATCTGTGTTGGTCAGTCAGTGGTCCAGTGTGTGAGAGTTGGGCCTCTGTCAGCAGGCCCCGGGGCGGTGTCTGCCCCCCCCCCGTTCACACGCCGGCCAGCCCAATGAACCAACACTAATGGGATTACAGGCCCACTGTTCCACTGCTCACAATACACTGTAAGAGAGAGAGAGAGAGAGGAGGGGGGGGGATACAGTGCCAGCCTCGGACAGGACAGAGAGAGTGAGTTAATGGGACTTTGTACAACGTGGGCATTTTCCAGTTTGCTGTCACTGTTTTCACTGGGACAGAAATTGACAGGGAGCTGATACCTGATATGAGGGTATATTGTTTCTGAAGATGCAGACTATTAGTATTTTACAGTTGTGTATTTTTGTTATGATTCTACAGGATATGCTCTAGAGTTTGACGCGCCCAAGCATCCAAAGAGTCACAACTTTTGCTTATTTCCATCCGTTTATTTTCCAAGATTTTCCCCACAGAAAATCAGATCAGCCTTACCGGAACAGCAGAGGAAGAGGCCGGCGCGTTGCCGTGCGATCGGACACTTTTCACCTCATATTTGGCGCTTGGCAGAGGTCTAAAACTGTATGGTTGCATACCTGAGAACCCTCTTCGCCCCCAATGTCCTGATGAACTGATAAAACAAAGGCGCTGCAGTCACCTGTCTATCAAGTGGGCGGAGGTGTTAACACGCACCGTCCTCTCACTCCAACCAGCCGGCATTAATTAGCTAATAATCACTCAAATAATAACTGAAAAACACACTTTCCATAGCCACAATTCATATATTAACATTAACAAACAAAACCAAAATATTACTATTATTAACAAATTAAAGCAAGCATTTGCCTCCAACACTGGATTTTGTAGGACGTGCTGGATACAGGGGGTTAAAAAAGACACGGTGTGTCCTCAAAAACCCAAGTGTAACTATGAACTTGAGAAAAATGTGGACTGACCTTACAGGCATCTTCTCAGACTCGTTTGGGCACCTTCAGCAACAGGTGTCCTTTTTTTCCTCAGTGTTATAACTCTGCACAGAGTTGAGTCAGATGTGCCCACATGTTGTTTTATCACCGCAATACGCCACTTCAGAGACGCCATTAGAGTTTATAGACTTGGTAATTGAGCTTTGGGTTGTCTTTTAAACTTTGAAATCTGGAAGTTAACTTGTATGTTACTCCAGCTTTGAGTTTTGTATGTAATTCTCTTAACAGACTCAGCAATTAGCTCTTTTTCAAAGCAGACTGTCACCGCAGCAAAAGCACAGGTGAAACCAGTGGCATTAGTTATGGCTACTTTCCATTCAAGTGCCCCAGTCATGCCAGTGAGCTGCAGCAGCGTGCATAACAGCATGGCCCTGGAACCGCAGCTGTCGTCAATCTTGCTAATAACAATAAGTCAACATGTCTGCTGTGAAAGAGCTCTACCTGGACACCCTGAGACAAGTCAACTGCCCTCACTGTCCAGTTGGATGGTAGCACGCCCGCCACTCAAAGAGACAGCTGGACATGCTTTGCTTTTGGTAAAAAATGGAGGCCATAACCTAAAAATGAAGCATTTCCATTGAAATTTATAGACAAGTTAATATATTTAGTCAGTTTAATCAATCATGTTTATGTTTTGTTATTCATTTTCTTTCAAACTCACTAAAAATCTTGTATGTCTCTGCTCAGCTAAAACAATAATTAGTGCACGTTTTGTAATTGATGTAGATTAGTCCAGTTGATATGAACATTAGAAAGAATCACACATAATATGTACACATGCTGAATCCATCATGTAATGATCTTTTTTATGTTGTGTATAGGTAGTGTGGGTATTAGCACAGACCTTGGATCTTTTTATACACTTATCATACAAGTCCAAAAGGAAGGTGCCTTTGTTGGTAACTGACTCAGGAGACCTTGTACCTCTTCCAAGTCTTCACTTCTTCATATAAATATGTGTACAATCTAGAGCTGCAACTATTAGTGGACTTATCGACTAGTCGATCAACAGACAAATAATCGCCAACTATTTTGATAATCGATTCATCGATTTCATGCAAAAATGGCTGAAAATGGCTATTTTCAGCCTCTCAAATATGAGGATTTCCTGTTTTTCCCTGTTTTATATCATATTAAACTGAATGTCTTTGGGTTTTGGACTTAGAAAACAAGCTATTTAAGGACATCACTTTGGACTTTGAGAAACTGTGATGGACATTTTTCACTATTTTCTGACATTTTATAGACAAAACGAATAATCTAGAAAATGATCGGCAAATGAATCGATAATGAAAATAATTGTTCGTTGCCACCCTAGTACAATCGATCTGTAAATTGGTCGTATTGAGTGTCAATACTGTAGTTTTACCATATTGGTCTATTGTGTAAACATGACATCTAGTGCCTGTCTGTCCGTCCTGGAAGAGGGATCCCTCCTCTGTTGCTCTTCCTGAGGTTTCTACCATTTTTTCCCTGTTTAAGGGTATTTGGGTAGTTTTTCCTCATCCAAATCGAGGATCTAAGGAGAGAGGGTATCATATGCTGTACGGATTGTAAAGCCCTGTGAGGCAAATTTGTGATATTGGGCTATGTAAATCAAATTGACCTGATTTTTGGCGTGGCGCGCCACTCGAAATTGCCACCGAGCGCTGCGCTCGAAGTTCAAATCATTTCAGCTTTGACCTCGGCTGTTGCTGACCTTTCAAAGCGCAACCAATGAGAACAGGTGCAACTGTTGTTGCCTAAAACAGTGAATGGCTTTCCTTGCGCTCTTTTTGGGGAGATATTTTACCTGCTGCCTCTACAAGGCTGAGTTGCTTTATATATAAATAGTGTCCCTGATTTCTGTTTCGTCCTCCTACGTTTCCCTCCTACTCCTGGGGGCGGCTGTAGCTCAGTTGGTAGAGCGGGTCGTCCTTTAACCACAAGGTTGGCGGTTCGATCCCCAGCTCCTACAGACTGCATGTCGAAGTGTTCTTGAGCGAGACACTAAACCCCAAGATGCTCCCCGGGTGCTGACAGCAGCTTACTGCTCCTTAAATGCAGAGTTCAAATTTCATGTATGTACCTGTATGTACTATGACAAATAAAGGTTTCTTCTTCTACAGCTGTAATGTCACTGACCGGCCACTAAAGGGCACTGGCAACATTTAGATGGTGTTGTGGAAATCCTAGTCAGGCTATAAAATGAGGACTAAACCACTGTGCTGTCTTCCAGAAATGCTGTAATGAAGAACTGTTGCCCTGATTGGAACGTGCCAGCTCCAACAGCCCCACCAAACCCCCCACCCCCCCCAGACCCCCTCCCTCCATCAGCCATAAACGGTGAATCAGCTGACTGAACTGCTCCTATCAAAGACGAGGACGATCTACACCAGAGAGAGAGAGATGGAGAGAGAGAAAGAAAAGACAGTAAGAGAGAGAGAAAAC
This sequence comes from Sebastolobus alascanus, assembly GCA_916701645.2. Classification (NCBI taxonomy): domain Eukaryota; kingdom Metazoa; phylum Chordata; class Actinopteri; order Perciformes; family Sebastidae; genus Sebastolobus; species Sebastolobus alascanus. The sequence goes on along the minus strand of CAKAOJ020000049.1, from coordinate 175,188 downwards.
TCTGGTCTCTCACCTCCGAGGACCTTCCTCTGTGTCTCAGTTTCAGTGTGAACCCTGAACGGACAGTCTCCATTTTCTGCACCAACAAACACCACAAACGTATGATGTTGATGATAAAAGCCTCTGGAAGTTAAAAGAAATTAAAAAAAAAAGCGTCCATGAGCCGCCTACATGGCCAGAGAGCAGCCCCCTCCCCGAGCAGCCCCCCCCCTTATTTTCATTTTTTGACAGTTTAACTAAAAGAAAATAACAGCGTTTAAAAAGAAGGAAAAACAAAGTTAGAACTTCAGTATTTTTCATCTTTTTCAATATCAATATCGTATTTGAAAGACATGGAAGTTGACCTCTTTTTAGTTGTATGATTATAAATATTCTTCAAAAACGAGCATGAAAAAAAATGCATCAGTTATTAAGTGTAGATGTTTTCAAGTGAAATCAAGTGGAAAAGTGAGAATTTTTTTATAGCCATACACCTATTCTCCATGCCTGTCATGTCAGTGATGATAGATCAAGGTCTATAATATGTATTATTATTTTTATTATATATATTTTTTCTTTGTTCGCCCTGTTGTTCATGGACTTCTCTTCTGCGAATATCTCTCTCTGATGTGACTTAATTTTATACTCAGTCACTGGGATTTCATAGCTCCCATAATATATTCTAATTGCCATTTTTTTTGCATATTAATGCTTCAGAAAAAAAAATGAGTCTTTTATAGAAGAAATATGGGGAAAAATAAGGATTGATTTCTATGTCTCTTGAAGCTGAAATATATTATACTAAACCAACTCTAATAATGCTTCTTGTGTTTTTCTGTCAATGATGTTCCAGCTTTTATGGATTATTAAAGTACATTTTAGTACATTTTCATTATATTGGTCAATGTATTTTTGTGAATTAAACTTTTATCCAAAGCAGATTTGACTTATTTGAGAAGAGTGAAATTAAGACGTGTTCTTTTAAAGGTTTGGAAACTTTATATGGAACAACATGGGGACATTTAGTTAGCTATTAAGAATGTATTTTATACAGTGAAACCAGTCTGTTCATTGATCAACAGATGGCTATAGAGAATATACTGTTGTATTACAGTATATGCACTGTACAGTTACAGTGCAACTAGCCTATTTAAGTGTATGATGCTCCATATTACACATTTGCCTTACTATTAAATGACCACTAGGTGTCAGTACATGAACAGAAATGTTTCACACATTCAGTGAGATTCAGTGATACAAAGCCTGCATCCTAGTCAGTTATATAATGTGGAATAATGGGACAATAAATCACAATGAAATTAGTGCATCTTTTTCATGATAATTCGTCTTTACACAACAACACTGGGTATTAGCATATAAAGAAGGAAGGATGGTATAAAGTATTGCCTGCAAACCCCACAGAGTTTCTGGGGTTTTGTACACTGAGCCCCCACAGCCCGGATTAATTCTAGTTTCTCACCTGAAAGACAGGATTTTCTGTAATCTTCCCTCACTGATTTCCAGTGCAAAATGCAAAGGAAAGCTGGGGGGGGGGGGGGGGGATTTAAAAATCAGAACAGATGAAAGGTTGAAGGCTACCTTGAATAAATTCAACATGATTTCTGTTTGGTGAAAAAACAGAATCGTTATTCTTGAATATTAACTTTTAAAAAAAGAAGCCAAATGCTCGTACCTCTTAAACAGCAGGGATGAATTGAGTTTGATTTCAGCTTAAACTGCACGTGTAAGATTAATGCTTAATATAGCTGTTGTATTCAACTTGTATTACATAATCACTTATGAACTTGTGTTTTCATACCAGGATATGCAGATGTGCTTACAGTTAGACTTAAAGCAATTTTTAAAAGAAGAAAGACGCATTCTAACTCTTCCAAAAGAAAAGTTGAGGTCATAAGCAGTGAAACACATCCATCCTTATTCACATCTGGCTCATTTTCTGTACGTTAACCAGTGTTGCATGATATCATGGTGGAATTAGCAAGCTAGCTAGCTAACTAGTCAGACGCTAAATGAGTAAAATTTGACAATTCCTTCACGCACTCTTGTCACAGCGTAGAAAAGCACATCACACATGTCGAGGCAACTGTTGAGTCGTACGAGGAGCCAATTGTTTGACCAATAATCGAACAACATTTCCACCACATGCCTATTGTTTACAATTTCTGGACCGTTTGAATTTTGTCTTGAAGAAAGACACATTCTTTGTCTTACAAATGAAAAGTTGAGGTCATAAGCAGTAAAACACACCCTTATTCACTTCTACACTATCAGAGGTTTTGCTAGTACAGCCTAACTTGGTCTGGTATGACCAGCAGCCTATGGTGGCTAAAGTTAGCTAATGTTATAACACTATGCTTTGGCATTTAACAATAGCTTAAAATTGTCACTTGTGGCCACAACAGTGGCTGCAGTTCATCAAAAGTTCTATAGTCTTGCTTTAAAAGTTATATTTCTTAATTATTGCTCGATAGGTGCCGTAACTGCCTGTTAGGGGTGGACGACGCAAAAGTTAGCTATTAATTTTATATCAAAATATTGCTATATAGGCCTATGGTATTAGAGAAATGGTGTAGGGCTGCAATATCAATTAATCTGCCAAATACTTCCTTGATTAATCACTTGGTCTATAAAATATCAGAGAATAGTAAGAAGTCATTATTTTAGTCGATATTTTTTTTCTAGCAAATTAAATACCCGACAAATAAAGGTTCTCACTGATTCAAAAACCGTAAAAGTAGTCATTGATTCACAACTTTGCCCACAATAATCTAATACAGTCAGAGATAGTAGGCTAACAGGATTGTTACCTAAGTATAAATGGTACGGTAAATGTATATCATATCACACATATCGTATATACTGTATATGGTAACATCAACCACCAGTGTCTGGGAGTCAAAATAAGCAGTCAGGCCATGAGCATGAGTATTTCTTTAAGTTCTTTTAAACATTTTTTTCTAGGCCTAGAGGCGAAAAAAAGAAATATGCTGCATCATCTAAGCTCCTTATGTCTCAGAGGGGGACGTGTCAAGCAGAGGAGGATGCTGCTAAATGTCTGCTGGTGAGAACGGTGGAGAAGGGATTAGAGCGTGTGACTCACTTCTTGTTCTTGTTTTTCTGACTCTTATCACCTACACTGCAGCCTTGATCGGGTCCTTAATCCCTTTAGTGGCTGAGAAGCGGAGTAATACCAAAACACTTTTGCATTCATTATCCTCTCTGTGAAATAATGTCTGCCGTCATCCTCCAGACTCCCCCGGTCTGAGGTTTCTTCAGCTTCTCCGGGTCCCCTCGGAAAAGTAGGAAGGCTGTTTGGTACCAGGTGGGCTCCAGTCAAATCAAAGCACTCTCTTTCTGGTTCTTACAAAATATGATCCTCACTAGTATATACAGCTATTGGAGCTTGTATAAAACATGGTATAATACGCTTAACATTTGACATGCTTTTACACTGTATGGCCAAAAGTAAATGGACACTCCTGTCCTCATACTTTTCTGTACTTTGCTGTGGAACTGTTTTCATGTTTTGGACAGGCTGCTTAGTAGTTGGGAAATCTTAATGTTACAGCAAACGATAATATTTTAGTGTACTTCCAACTCTGTAGCAACAGTTTGGGGAAGACCTCTACCTATTTCAACATGACAATAGAGTGGAATGAGTCCCAAAACCTGGAAATGAGTTAGCATTTTAGCACTTCTGGTTCCCTCGTCTGGAAGTCAATGGGTTTTTTGACTGGGTTTTTAGTTAGATGTCTGAAATAAGGTCTGTGGTTAATACAAGCTTAAGAGATTTCAACGTTTTGTTCTATGACACAAATTACGTCAGTAAATATCCCGAGAATATCATCGAGAATTTAATGTGTTTTAAAAAAGGCGGTGGCTAACAAGTGGCTACATGAGACTACTAAACGTCATCACGCCGTGTATACTCGCGCTCATGCGACCGTGGTGTAATTCGTTTATAGCCTTTATAGCCATTATACCCTTTTACTTAAGGTGATTTCATTTACTCTTCAAAAATCATAAAAACAATGTTCATTTGTGAAGATTATCTTGCTGAACAAAACTTCTAGGTATCATAAACGTGTGTTTGCCACAGAGCTTATTTTCTGCAATAATCCAAAACCCAATGAAAAAATCCCATTGGCTTTTTGTCGAGAGAACCAGGGTGACGCTAACTTCCTGGTTGGCCTACAAAAATACATCATCCCTGGAGCACTCTATACCCTGATGAACAATGGGAGGTTCATAAAGAGATGGTTTTGGTGTGGAAGGACTAATCTGTAACAGCAGAGTTACTCCAAAAAGGACAGAGGCATAGTTATAGTTTCAAGCTTTCTGTTTTACATTAAAACCATCACACCTGGTGTGTGTTAGCTGTTGTTTCCTGACGCCTCTATCTGCTCTTGATGAAAGTTGAAACTCCAACAATGCCTCTGTCTTTTTTGGAGTAAATTTCCTTTTATACAGTAGCCTATAGGTTTAATAAACAGTGGATCTCCTAGTTTATAAAACTGACCTCAACCCCATCAAACACCTTTGGGTAGAACTGGAACCCTTATTGTCCAACATCAGCGCCCGACCTCACTCATGCTGTTGTGGCTGCCCTGCAGCAAGGTCCAAACATCTTGTGGAAAGCCTTCCTAGAAGATTGGAGGTTATTATAGCAGTATATTAACACCCATTGTTTTGGAATGAGATGTTCAACAATCACATATGAAATATTTCAACAACTATTGGATGGATTGAAATGCCAGGAGGTTCATGAATCTTAATGACTTTGCTGATCCTCTGGCTTTTTTGTGTGTGAAATGTCTCAACAGCTATCGGATGAATTCCCATGAAATGCGATCCAAACATTCTTGCCCCCGTCAGGATGACTTGTAAAAACCATAGATAAGAGGTGGACGTAGTCACCCCTCCCCGTCACTCATTGGTTTGTGGACTGCCGTTTTTGAAGACTCGAGTTCGGCATTTTGGCCGTCGCCATCTTGGTATTTTGCCACCAAAAGTGACACCAGAGGGTGGAGCTAAGGACAATCGAACGCTGAATAAGACATTTTCAGCCGACCAAAGAGTTTACAGTTAACTTTCATGAACTGCAAACACACTGTGAAAGGGTTAAAGCTGTAAGACTAAAACACAGACAACTTCCAGACTGGACAACGCCGTGGTAGCGACCTCTCAATCACAAGGTAGCCACGCCCTAAAGCATACCCTGCTTTATGGTCTATTTATTCTAAATGGGACCATAATTTACTAAATGAACATCATGTTGTATTGAAGAAGACTTGAAACTAGTGATCGAGACCATAAACTCATGTTTACAATGTTTACTCAGGTAATAAATCAAGTGAGAAGTAAGCTCATTTTCTCATAGACTTCTATACAATCAGACTTCTTTTTGCAACCAGAGGAGCCGCCCCCTGCTGGGTGTTAGAAAGAATGCAAATTTAAAGCACTTCAGCATTGGCTTCACTTTTCAGACCTGGAGGTATCCCACTTGTAAAAAATTTGGTGAACCTCTGACTTTTCATCTAGCGCCATCATCTGTTCAAAAACTAATGACATTCCCATCAGCCTCAGCTGTAGTTTGAGATGGTATCTCCAAATAATGCGTGATGTATGCAGTGTCTTCTGAACACCTTTTCTTCAGTGGAAAATATATTATTTTTCCGAGTGGTACTATCTGTCAAAAATTGCCCCCTTTAAGCAGCTGAAATACATCTTCAACACGGTTTGAGATCTTTATTTTCCAATGGGAGCATAAAATGATCTTTGCAACAATAAACTTGGATGGATGAATTCTTAAAGAGGGCCTCCGAACAACAGCCAGCTTTCATCCACTCAAGGTCCCTGAACCTATTATAAAAGATTATATATTTCTTCTGTAATGTCATCCCTCTTTCCCCTACACACACACACACACACAGACACACACACACACACACACACACACACACACACACACACACACACACACACACACACACACACACACACGCACACACACACTCTTTCTTTCCTTCCCCTCGCCAGATCAATTAACAGATTAGTGGTTGTGTGGGATAGATTGAAGGCCCGGGCTCGGGATATCATCTGTGTCTAATGCATTTTCTGGAGAGGGAGTGAACATGAGCTTCACCATCAGGGGAATATTGACAGTTTGGAGTGCAAGGTTACGTTTGCCCTCCGAGGATTCATCATCTGCCATTTCCTGTCTGTAATTTATTTATTTTAATGATGAACACTGATGCTGTATTGATGTTTCAGGTAATATAAAATATATATTATTCTCTAATATTCTGTATATTATAATGCCAGGTTTCCCTTTCCTTCTTCATATTGCATGTTTCACAGTAATGCACGTGGATAAATTCCCTTTCTTTTGTCTCTTTTTCTCAACCATTTTTAGTTGTTTACGTGACTATAATATTACTTTCTGTGATTCAAAGAAAGCACATTGTATATATTTCATAACTGACTCAAATTAATGAGGATTTAAATAGGCATTTTCTGTGCAAGATGGTACTACTTCTGGTCTACATTTTCTTAAATATACAGTATATCCCATATACAGTATATCTTTGCTATGTCAACACATACAACCCTGTGTGTTCCAATATAAAATGCTTTTCATATCTTTGTTGTTCCCTCCTTAAATTGTTGAATGTATAATTTTTCTATTAACATTGATAGTCTGCCTGCCTGTGATTGTGCACAGTTTTATAATTAAAATGAAGGGCTTCAGTTCTCATTAGCAGTGGCACCTAATTGAAAATGGATGATGTTTTTCCCCCTCTGGTATTCCTTTATGTTTGCATAAGGAATAAGAGGCAATTTGTTCACGGCAAACTCCCCCTGTATTTACACAGGCAGTCTGTGTCTTTGTTTACACTCACAGATATATAGTTCACAGGTTTGTGGCTTCACTGTTTAGACAGCAGTGTGACTCCTTAATTCTGACAGCTGGTGTACGAAAAATTGGAGGCATTTCAGTCTTGATATAACTTCAAATATTTAAAATCCGATAGGCAACAGCAACAGTTTAACCTGTTGTACTTTTATATAGTAATTGTTTTTATTACACGCTTTGCATCGGGGTGCCGCATCCCCCTGTCAGGGTTTATTTCACAACAATGACCCGCTAGCTGTACATTATCACTTACATAACACCTGCAGTGTCAGTAATTGATGACATGGTCTCCATTCTTATGCTGCTCACTTTATTGATCTCTCAAAAGACTTTGATACCCTTGATCATTAAATTATTCATAGAAAACTGCATTATTAAATTATAGATGATGTTGCACTGAATTGGTTCCAAGCTCATCTTACTGGGAGAAGTCACATTGTTGTGGCTGATGGTGCTGAATCAAGCTCTCTTGCCATCAGTAATGGGGTGCCGCAGGGGTCTATTCTTGGTCCATTACTATTTACATTACACAGAAATCATATTATTCTATTTCTATGCAGAATATACAATTTTATATGACTCTGTCTCTTTCCAGAAATCCCTCCCCTCATTGTTCAGTCAACTTGTATGTCTGATTTTTGAGATATTCTGTACTGTCATGCTGCCCCATCATTACTTCAAGGCTTTAACACTAATGACAGATTTTAAACTCAATATTGCTCTCTGAATCAAAAAGTTTGATGAACTTCCTTAATGACAAGAAGGAATAATCATCCTATGATATTCATCTATAAAGCTCTATGCTGTTAACTACTTCACATCTCTTCTCTTTTAAAGGCTGTACTGTAACTAAAGTACATGATCCAAAGATTAGATTTTCATTATGTACTGTATGTACTAGCCTTGGCAGAACTGGTTTCAGATACTCTGCACATTTTAAATTGATTGAACTGTGAACTGCCCTCAAGCTAGATTCTTTGATTCCTCTTGGATTTTAAAGCTTTAACATGCTGTTTTTGTGACTAGTATTTTTGCTAGTCTAGTTTTGTTGTTGGGTGTCTGGGTTTGTTGTTTTTATATGTTTTAGTGATTATGAATACATCTTGTTCTCAGGTCCTTCTTGAAAAAGAGACGCTGATCTCTTATTAAATATAATTTACTATAATTACTTTTATTATTATTGTACTCTACTGTATTAATTTGGCCAGTAACTCCTTTACCCTTTGAAATGCTGCACACTTCAAGTAGTATTTAAATATATGAAACGTCACAAAGTATTTCACCTGTAAAGGAAGCATCATTCAGCAAGGCTTCCTGATTCATGGCCTGTACACTTTGTGATGACAAGAGAACATTGAAAAATCAATGCTAATGTGTTTTAAAACCAGAGTGGCAGCCGCTCTTCGGGGACCGTCCTGTGTCTGTTGGCTTGAGTTCCAGTCAATTACTCTTAGTGATACGTCTCAGCACCACTGTGTGTCTGTCTAGAGACTGAACTAATGCATAACAGCCTCTGATAGTGAATGAAAAATGGCTCCCATCATCTCACCTTGAAGAGGTGGTTTCATCACGATCATCAGTCAAACAGATGCAGCTAGTGTTTATGGTGAAAGCCACTTTAAACTAGCGGGGATTTATGTTGAGATGTATCCCCTGAAACTGTTGATAAACAGGAGAAAAAAATTAAGTATTAAGAATATCAATTTTTGGTTATAGCCTCCTAAGGAGTAATATCTTTCTTGCTATTTATACAGATATTCAACAAACATACAGACTGAAATCCATCATAAAAGAGGTTTTCCACCAACATAAATGTAACATAATACAATATATAATATTTACACATGTTGGGTTTTGAATGAAGCCTTTGACTTTATCTTTAAGGAACAGCGTGTAACATTTCGGGGGATCTATTAACAGGAATATAATATAATATTCATAATTATGTTTTCATTAGTGTATAATCACTTGAAACTAAGGCCCTGTTCAGACCTGTCAGTAACCAACGTCCTGAGTGATCCGAACACAAGTTGACAGCTTTAAGTACTTCTGTTCACACCTGGCATTAGAATGCGTCTCCACATGTGAATAAGATAATAACATAAGAATTGTTGTTTGTTCGTTAGCTTACAATGAGCGCCTCATATCTACATAGGGAGCGGGTGCTCTTCACAGAGTCCACCATGTTTCTACAGTAGCCCGGAACGGATAAACCAAACACTGGCTCTAGAGAGAGACATTCATGTTTTTACGTTAACTGAAGGCTATCGTAGTTCTCCGACACACTTGTGAAACTATGGTAACGTGAGCTGCGGAGAGCAAAACCGTGGTACCGCCAGCCGCCGTCTGACTTCTGTTGCTCCTTAAGTAGTGTTATTATGGTATGGATGGCCTCTGAGCTCGGCAAACGGCGTTACCGCGGTTTTGCTCTCAGCGGCTCACGTTACCGCAGTCTTGGAAAGGGAGGAGTGAGTGGAGCCGTACTCAATTGGTTGCAATCTGCAACCACACCACTAGATATCTCCAAGTCCTACATTCTGTACCTTTAAACGCTGTCGCTTTTATCACTACTGCTTCCTTCCGCCGACATGACTGTAACAAGTTTAGGCAACTTTTTTTGGACAAGCATGAATTCATTCTCGACCTTGAAAATTGTAGTTTGACAAAACAATCCCAGCCCGGCTGGTCTTCATCAGCTGATGGAGTTTACTCAGTTGCCTTTGAGATGGATCTGTTTTGAATTGCGAGTACAGCAGCTGTTATGATTTCATCCACAGCACTTTTAGGAAGTAATTAGGCTATAATGCGAGACTTCTAGGACTGATGAGGCACATGTGATAGTATTTTCTGATGGAAAATGTGGACGATTACTCACAAATACAAGCATTTGGATGCACCAAAAGATTAAATTACAGCACTAGACACAAAAAAAACCTAACCACAAATGTCTGTGGTTGTGACTGCACACTCAACAAGACTAAAAGAATCCACAGCTACGACATGTTTGTGAGGCTGTACTTGAGGTACAGCGGTGCTTTGAGAAAAACGCTAATGAGCATGCTTACATACTGATGTTTACCATGTTTCAACATCTCAGTTTAGCGTGTTAGCATGCTAATGTTAGCTCATTAGAAATACAAAGTGCAGCTGAGGCTGATGTGAATGTCATTAGTTTTGCAGTTATATGGTCATAAACCAATGTACTGGACAAATGTAAATGTTGACTTGATGATGGCGTTATAGATGAAAAGTTAATGGATTGCTAAAATTATAACAATTCATCCTGAGAGGGACATGATTGTATCAAATTTTATGACAATTTTATCAAATAATTGTTGAGAAATTTCACTCTTCACAAATGTGAGCCCAGAGGAAAAGTCAGAGGGTCACCAAAGGTAACAGGATTATCCTCTGGGGATCCTGAATATCCAGAATTTCATGGCAATTCATCCAGCAGTTGTTGTGATTTTTCAGTCTAGACTAAAGTGGAGGACCATCCAACAGACCAGAAGACCGTCATTGACATCGATAGAGTCACATCGCTAGCATAGCTAACAACCACAAAACCACAAAAACATATTTGACCAATAATCTGATAGCAACATTTGCCCAAACAACATGCTTTGCTTTGCAATTCATCAGACTTGTGAAACCCCGTCAGCAAAAAGTTTCCAAGTGCTTAAAAAAGAAGGCAAATCCATTCATTCACAAACTAATAATGTTTGTAATCAGGCTTAACTTCAAACAACACAGATTGCAGTAATAATTATAGAAAATGCAGCTCTGTGGTACACACTGTGTGCAAACCTCTTCTTCATCATTAAATTAGAGCACTTCATAACAAAACAACATCACAGATGTTGATTATACAGTATGTGTTTTGTATAATTATTCAAGACATCACCATGCTTTTACTGTAGAGGCATAGAAATGACCCTCATGGGCATTCTCAACACTGTGCAGTTATTGATGTTGTCTTTTGAAAAGATTTGGGATTCAAATCATATCTTGCACATCCTAACACCATCCGACGGAGCCTCTCCTCCTCCAGGAGGCATGATTTCATTATTGATCCATCCATTGTTGCATTTTTACAACCTGATCTTCTGCTTTTGTGATCTTTTTAATTTCTCATCTCCTCTTCAATCGTCTGTAACGTCCCAACTTCTTATGTCGGGTAATCAGTTTTTTCTGCTGTATTTGGATGCCAATGTTTGGACGATCATTTTAGTTTTAAATGCAAATCATTCATGAGATGTTTTTCAATCCAGCTGCTGAGCATGTCTCCTCTGAAAATGTCAATAGCTCATTACAAGAGGGCTCTCCTCTGTTGTCATCATTACCTCATTCTCCCCCCCCTGGTCACCAGCTCCCACATGTTACACACCACAATGAGTGTGTGTGCATGTGTGTGTATGTGTGAGTGTGTGCCTGGTCATTAGAGAGGAGGCGGTGGCTGCAGTGGTGTTAGTGATGTTTCAATATCAATTCACTCCAAGGCCCCGACTCTCTGCTGCACCCCCCCTTTGCTAATCTGACCTTGTCCTCGCCCCTTCTGTGATATAGTAGCAGGTCATTGGCCTGCATAGTTATTCATGGAGGTGGAGGAGACTTAATGTATATCCTCACATGTATGCAAGGATTTAATCAGAAGGGTTTTTCTTTTATCTTTTCGGTCGTTGTTGTGTATGTCTCTTTATTAGTCAATGGGATTAATTGGGTTCGGATCTGTTTTATGATCTAATCTATTTATGCATTTATTATAAATGTCTTCCATTTTTCTGTAATCTTTATTGTATAATGGGTGGGGGAGTTGCGTCTACTACAAATTAAAAGTGGTTCTCGTCACTATCAGATGCCATGTTAGATTGTATCGAGGCAAAACATTTTGCTGTTATGTCATTATCAATCAAACTTTATTTATATAACACCTTTCGAACAAATCAAATGCACTTCAAAGTGCTTTACACAAGTACATTGAAAAACGTCATTATGATCAGCAGTTACTCAAAGTAGTAAAATGTTGATAAAACAAAATGAGTAAAATAGTATAAATAATGAAACCAGTCATATTGTAAAACGCTACATGAAAGCCAGACTAAATAGATGGGTTTTTACATTTTAAAATAGCAATATTTTCAGTTCTTCTCCTCGCTGATCCAGCGGCTTGGAGCGTAATGGCTGAAATCGCCAAATCCTTTTGTTTTGCATTGTGGAACAACTAAAAGAGAAGAACCAGAGGATCGGAGGGGTCTTCCTGGTTCATAAACCAAAAGCATTTCTGAGAGGTAGTCTGTCGCACAGCGATGCAGCGCCTTATAAACTAATTAAAGAATTTTAAAATCAATACGAAATCTAACAGGTAACCAGTATAAAGACTTTAAAATAGGCGTAATGTGTGCTCTCCTTTTGGTTTTATTAGATTATTTCTTGGTGCTACACTCATTGATGTAGTCTTTTTGTTTCTGGTTTTCCGTGCATTATGTGTATTTTGTCTTGCAGATCACGTGTATTAACCAGCCGGGCACTACAGTAAATGAGCTTTGACCCCGAGGTGGTCCTCAAAGACAGAAACACATTCTTCACGATGAGGCAGCTGCTGACATCTGGCCGTTTGCAGACAGAGAGTCTGAACATGGAGTCTGCCTGTCGTTACACATTTTACATGCTTCCCTCCTATTAGTCATATAGTCGTATATAGAGATCTCAGCCATTAGACCATCATGATATTTGACCAAAACAGGATAAAAAAATGTACAGAACAACGTAGGAAATTTGATAGTAAATAGACTGTGTGTGTTGAATCTCTGAGCTATTATCCACCTTGAGCTGGAGTCAGGTCAGCAGAGCACTCTGCCATTGATTTAAAACCCTAACAGCGGAGTGGGGGGGGGGGGGACCTTGTGTTATTACACGGCTTTATATTATAGAGATACAGGAGCATTTCTCCTCGTGGATGAAACCACATTAAGGGCACACACTCTCAAATAGAGCTCTTGTGAGGTGATAAAATCCTCTCCCTCTCCTCTTGGCAGCTCATGGAGGAGAGGTTCACCCCCATGTGTGTGATGGCCACTCTCTGTATGCAGTCACGTTCGTGGGCCGACATCGAGGGGAAAAACGGCTGGAACAATGGAAAAACAAGGGTGGGGGTTGGGGGGGGTTTCCACAACCGGGGAAATGCGGCTTGGAGCATGAAATGAGAGCCACTGGAGATGGCTGCTCTCTCATTGAATCCTACTCTCCTTTTCTGCTGACTTGGAGGTTTGAGGCTGTAATGAATATCTTGCCTGGGATTGTGGAGGTTTCCCTGGGCTGCTCGGTATTCAGCCTCAGCTCAACACAAGGTAGACTCTACGACTCTACGGATGGATACTTGGATCTTTTTTTTCTTCCTGCTCTCCTACTTGATGAAATCCATTGCTTGTGTAATAGGGGATTTATTGTGATCTGACTGGGTTTCATAATCTGCTCTGAGTGCACAGTGGAGATAAATCAGCCCCCAGAAAATCATTTCGAGGTATAATTGCTCACACATCCAGTCCTCACCTGGGCTTTGCCATTTAGTTACACTATGTCTTTGGTGAAATAAGAACAAAAACACCAGAAAATGTGAACTGCAATGAAAAAATAGGTTTACTTTATGGGAAAATTGATTAAAGAGTGTTTGCCCTTCAAAAATCTAAGGCACAAAATATTCCTTAATGAGAAGCTATTTAAGTATCTCTTTAATCAGCTAACACTCATTAAAGTATTTAGATTATTTTCAGGTAGTGCTTTTGCCTTTTTCTGTCAAGATCCACCACATTTAATGTTCTAATCTAACTGTAAAGGAATCTCTGTCTGTATGTCTGTGTGTTATTCGCACACTCGAGAACCGTTCATCCAATCGACTTCACACTTGGTGGGTGTTTCTGGGGACCCAAGGGAGTGCTTTTTTGAATTTGGTGCAATTTGGACATTTGACATGTTCAATAATAATAATCTTTGAATGAAAAAGCGAACGTTGCTTTGTTCAGCAGTGGGGGCGGGGCTTCAGGGCTCTACAGACTTATTCCAGCATGTTGTCTGCAGCGGGTGGACCGCTGCTCTTCAGTTTTGCTGCTGATGATACAGCTGAACTCTTCTTCACTTTGCTGGAGTCAACGAGCGATGAGTTTTCGAAACTGCTGTCAGCAGCAGCTCTACCTCGGGGCACGGCAATCAGCCCGCTTCGAATGGCCACGAGTTCCGTACGGACACGATACCCCGACAACGGTGCCAGCAGCGATACCTGGAGCCAAGCAATCGACCTGTTCCAAACGGCCATGCCACGAACTCCGAATGGCCATGCCACGAACGGGCACTGTGTGATTAAAATGGCTGACTGACCGTTTGCTAAACCCTTACAGTTAGTTTGGAATGTGGCGTCTGTTTCTTACTTTTCCACAAACCCAAAACACAAGAGCAAAAGTGAAAGGAATGTGTACGCCTATGTTTGTCTGCTTTAACATAATTTGTAAACGTTAGCATGTACAGTTAACCATTGGCCTTGTTACTTCCAAGGCCAAGGAGCATTTATAATTAAATTGTTTTGTTGGGTTGCAGGTTACATTAAAAAAAAAAAAACCCTCCTCACGATAGCACGTTCACTGTGTAGTATGTCTCTAATGTGTGGGAGCTGATACTGAATGCTACTATATCCGACATTAGGGTAACTAACGTTAGCAGCAACCACAGCCAAAATTGATATCCGATATAGCGTTATGTTTACGACACATTGGTTCGTCAATAGTCAATTTATAGTATTGTATAGTATAGTATTCCTCTATTTTTTTTTTTGCTGGGGACAGAGAGGAAACACAGAGGCGGTGGAGAAAGACAGGTGAGGTGCAGAAAACACGAGAAAAGTGAGAAACGTGTCACCTCTTCAAAACAACAAAATCGATTTGACACAGTAGAAAACAACTGAGTTTCATAACAAATGAAACTGACAGTAGAACAATAAAAAAAAGAGGTCTTCTTTTGTGTTCTTTTTAGTCAAAATCAGACTGAGGAAATCCGTTTATATGAAATCCGTCACTGGACTCTTGTGTCTACCGTGCGTCAGAGGGTGGGAGGGAGAGGAAGGTTTCGGCCAACTGGCTTTCCATCACAGAGCTCAGTCTTCATCACCACTCCTCCACACACACACACACACACATATACACACACACACACACACACACACACACACACACACACACACACACACACATACACACACACACACACACACACACACACACACACACACATACACACACACTCACACGCACATATACACACTCTCCCTCTCTCAATAATGAGAATATCATCTCCTCGTCCCCGTGTGGCTCTCTACTACACAACCAGAGATGACTGAACTGAATACTGAGCTGCTTATTGGAGCATGATTACACACCAAAGGACCCACAGCTAAATATCACCCAGATGAACAGCCATTTCCCCACAACAATAACTAATTGAACACAGCGCCCTGCCTCTCTAAGGCTGCATTGGGGCCTATTGAAATGATGCAGGTTGATATTTCTTTCAAAAGGGGACCCTCAAGAATGGAGTATCCACAGCTGCTGTCTGCGTTAAGTGGCCTGAGTGGCCCTAATTTCCTGCAGTGTAACAAAGACTGGATGAAATGCTGCTGGATAGTCACTTAGGAGCCGTGGAGTGGGAATGATTTTGATAGATGATCCAGCAGAGTCAGACCACAAGGATACGCAATATTGCAAAACACCTACGCAGTTTAAGAAAACGTGTCCAAAAATTACGGTATTTGGTATCTATTTGTTTCCTCATGTGAATGACTGTGCAGGTTTAAAGCCATTGCCTTCTAAAGACCACAAGTGTCCAGACAGGCCAACTATGAGTGAATAAACAAGTACATTATATGAGCAAGTTACTGTCCGGATACACCTAAAAACCAACATTATAGAATAAGTTTTTCAACCTCTGTTTGTCACCTGTCACTGTGTGCAATGTCCTGAAACAAATATAAAGTCACATTTTCACAGTAGTAAATACTCTTTTCTACAGAAATGAAACATATTGTAAAAAAGGGTCAAATAATGACACAAAGGTGGTAGGTGGTAAATCATGATGCAAAAATAATATTGCATGCTTTTTTTGTATGTGTGTGACAGCATTGGGTAATTTGCTCTAGATAGGCTTTTAAAATTACACATACTGTATAGTCCAATTAAAATGCATATATAATATTATATTTACATATAAAATTATGGAAAAGATGAACAATAAATGGAAAATACATTAAGGTTGATAAAATCCTACGTAAAGCGACCTGATCACAACATGACTTCAACACACAATAAAATGATCCCAGCTATAATAACTTAGAGTTTTGTGAGTTAAGAATTTCAGATACTGAAACTGAGTGGTTTCACTAAGCAATGCAATCATTTAGCATTGAGCACTGGCACAGCCTTAGGCACTGACAAATTCAATAAAGTTATTAAAATGTGAAATACCCTAATTCCAGAAAAGAAAATCGGTGTCTTCTATTCAGGCCAATACAGTATTTCATTTTCTCAAGAATTTTGCTATAATGAGATCTTTTGTGAGAACACTCCTGCAGGAGTCTCGAGGGCGGAGTCGGGTCATCAGGCAGAGTCGGCTCATCTGGTCCGACTGCCTGCTTCACTACTAAAGCTTGTGCAGTCCACCCTGTTTGTTTGATGTCGGTTTGTTTGCTATATTTGGTTTGTTTTGTTGTATTTCGTCTTTTAGTTAGGTAAAAATGCAAACAGCTTCCCATCCTTTAGCTTATATCGGAGCTGCCTGAGACTGTGACGTTGCACAATAACTTTCATGTGGAAAAAATCCTGTGTGATGCCGGTCCTTCGCTCATAGTGTAGAACTATGTTTTGAGAAGCTAACAATGCAAAAAACGGACTCACTGCTGTGTACAGAAAGTTGAAGTTGTGGAGCTGGAAATGATTTTTTTGAAAGCCGGAAATTTCAACACATGAAAAAGTAATCACCGGTCTGAGTCTCTGGACACGATCAACAAAACCTAACCTGCCCCATTAATGTGCAAATATAAGTTGAGTTTGAACCAAAATATCAAATACATAAAGTCTTTTGTTTGCATAAGGCCACCTGTTTCTCCAGGTGATGATGCTGCTTTCATTCAGGGCAAACATAAAGGGTGGACAAAATAAAAGGAATACCTATATGGAATGTAATATTCTCCAAAACAACAAGACCACCAGCAGTCAGAGACTGAGTAGAATCAAATCCTCTCTGACACGACAAATATTCACCATGATAAACCTCACAGTTGGAGTACTTGTTGCAGGGCTGTTGCACTGGATTGCATAATACTGTTGATGCTGTTATTGTGTCCCGCTGTCCTGCTGTGGCTCTCAGTTACTGACGGAGGCCCAGCCTTGATATCAGAGCCCAGCGTGTTGTCTGAATGTTTGGACGTGTTGCATCGAGGTGCAGCAAATCTGCTTCCACTGGAGCCGACCTGCCAACATCAGGCCTCCCTCTCTGAGCGTGTAATACCTCCGGAGATCCCTGCTGTGCAGAGTGTGAGTGTGCATGTCTGTGTGTGTCGCTGCACAATAGCATAAATGCTTGCAGTGTGCACTCATGCATACTGATGAGTGGGATGTGTGTGTGTGGCGTGTTAAGTTTAACAACTACTGAACCTACTAATCACATATGGAAGCGCTTGGAATATGAGATAGATAGATAGATAGATAGATAATTAGATAGATAGATAGATAGATAGATAGATAGACAGATAGATAGATAGACAGATAGATAGATAGATGAGATGTGTGTGGGTTCAGGTGAGCTTGTTGTTCCTACTCGGTGGCTTGAAGGTCGATGGTTTGAGCCTTCAGGGCTTCCTGTCAATCTGTCTTCTCCTATCACGTCTTTATCTTTATAATGATGAGATACGGTGCTCTGTGCAGGCTGAACTCTCTGGTAAGGAGACAGACATTGACTTATGCATATACTGTACACACATACACACACCTGCACACACACACAAGCAGTTGCATGGCATTTCTGCTTTGCCCATTACATGTTTTTGTGCTATTTAATTTCTGAAAAGCTATTAAATCTATTAAATAGGTTGAGCGTGGAGATTCATTAAATTAATACTCTCAATACAACTAAATTTACATTCACATTAGTATCCCAATTCTGAGTCTTCTCCTGATTTTTTATCGTATTCATATGATGGATAATGTGTTTTCATGTCACGATATCCTGGTTTCTATCCGAGTTCTCCAACTAGCATATTCCAGGTTCCTCAAACCCGGAATGTGATGTTTACATATGCAAAACAAAACTGTGATATTCCAACAAGATGCCTGGTTCAGGCTACTCAATATTTTTGTCGGTTACGATGGTCACTATGTCAGATCAGGCGACTGAGAGTCATAAATTCTTGTCGTGACTTGGCCGAGAGACATGACGGACTACACGTCGGTCCCGGACCAATCATCGCTGGTCGTCTTCCGACGTGCGTGATGTCATCAGGAAGGAAGCTTGATGCTAATGGCAGTAGCCTACTCACTGGGTTGCAGAAGTGCATCTTCTATTTCACGCCAGCTTTTTTCTTTTTTCACTCTGTCGTGCAGTCCCTCAAGGAAACATAAAAAAAACTGGGGTGTTGTTGCCATAGCTCCACAAATCTTTCCTCCATTTCACAATTCCACCTCACAGCGCCAATATCGTTCCTCTTTCGCTTCGCCATGTTTACAGTACATGGAAGTTTACATGGAAGAGTGCTCTGTGCTCCTATTGGAACATGTTGTGGAAGGCAAAAAAAAAATCAAACATGCTAGACTTTCTATCGGGCACGTCGTGAGGCGTCCCAGACGCGGAGTTGGTTGCTACTATGACACACTACATGAGACAAAACGATCAATTGTCACGCACAACACTCATTGTCGTTCCCGATCCGAACCGGCCGTGTCGGGCTATAATCGGGCTGATATTGTGTAGTCTGAACCACCCATAGCCATGCTAGCAGCTCTGTGAGGCTGTACTTATACAGCGGTCAGCTAAATGCTAACATCAGTATGCTAACACCATGTATGCTGATGTTTTGCTAGTATAATGTTTACAAAGTTCATCATGTAGCGTCTTAGCATGTTAACGTTTGCTAATTAGCACTAAACACAAAGTACGGCTGAGGCTGATGGAAATGTCATTAGT
Organism: Sebastolobus alascanus; assembly: GCA_916701645.2. Taxonomy (NCBI): domain Eukaryota; kingdom Metazoa; phylum Chordata; class Actinopteri; order Perciformes; family Sebastidae; genus Sebastolobus; species Sebastolobus alascanus. The sequence goes on along the minus strand of CAKAOJ020000049.1, from coordinate 156,056 downwards.
TTTGTAGATATTTGAACAAACAAAGTCGCCTGCTGGTGGCGCCAGAGGAGAAGTCAGGAGTCACCGAGGTCAGTGGGGTTCATCCTCTGAGGACCACAAATGTCTGCACAAAATGTCCTGGCAATCTATCCAGTAGTTGTTGAGATATTTAGTCTGTATCAGTGTGGTGTACCGACTGCTAGCGTGGCTAAAAAAACTCATCATAACAAAGATACTACGACATGTAAAGACACTGAATTTATATCATTTTAGAACATTTTGAACATTTTCAAAATACTAATGTAGAATCAAACACAACTTTGTTTTTTTCGCATTTCAATCTGCAACTGCATGAGCACATTTCTCCTGAAGCTGACGACTCACTTAATAATGTAAAAGCAAGAGACAACCCCTGCTGCTCGTCCACACACACTAAATGTTAGTGGGACTTTGGGAGCACACTGGAAAGGCTGAGGGCGGTTTAAAGGGGAAATGGACATCTTCTGGTTCAGACAGTTCAGTTGTAAGCTCATTTGAATGTTAAAGCATGAAGAAGGCTCTGCTGGGGGAAATCCTTGATTGGTGTCTGTGTTCTCATGAGCGTTTTTTTCTTCATGCTCACAAATGCAAATTGGCTTCGATGGGCATGAAAGAAGAAACTTGATTTCTTTCCCCCCTTTTTTTTGGCTTTAGTGGCCCAAATAAGCATATGAATGCTTCCCCGCCTTTCAGTGCGTGCACGTGTGTCTCTGCTGAAGATGCACTGATGTCTAAAACTGTGTCATCTGGTAAAATCATCAGAGCACAGCGGAACGCCGCCGGGACCATCGCCGACCACAAGCTCATCGCTTGAAAGAGAGCAACGCACCATCCGGTTCCTCCTTCTTTGCCTGAATTACCACCTTCGTTTGGTATTTGCCTCGTTAAATACAAGTGAACATGAAAGAGGTTTGGATGAAAAACAGAGAGGTATACACAGACCCCTCGTCATTTTCTCTGGGCCTCTGGGGTTTGAGTTTATGGCCTGCTTTGTAAATAAACACCAAACAGCCGGCTGCTCTGCTTTTACTTCACCAAAGGGAATATTTCAGCGTGTGTGTTTAATGAATGTGAATCTGTGCTTGTGCATCTGCATGCGGGTGGAGTTTGGGACTTTTTGTGGGTCTAATTAATGTTTTAGTTGACGTATGTGTCTATTAGTGTGTTTGTGTGCATGTAAGCATTTTGGGTTTGCTTTGCTTTGTGTGTGTGTGTGTGTGTGTGTGTGTGTTTGTGTGTGTGTGGTTTCTCTGCAACATAATGGAAATCATTCCACAGACAGGCACCAAAATAGGCTCAGTGTATCCAGTCAAAGAGGACTTGTCATGTTTAACACACCCTGTGCCTCCTTTTCAAAACAAGAACTGTTAATAGCAACAATTACATCTGTCAGCCTGCTGTTATTATTAACATGTATGCTCTTGCTATTTGCCAATTGTTTTTGGACCGAAAATGACAAAATGACACAACATTTTTTGCGAGAGTTATCTGCTACAACAGGGAGCTCTCAGGATGAAGAATAATGTGTGTCTGTCATTCATTTTTACAGTGTTACAGCTGCGAGGAGGAGAAGACAGGGCCCATTTAATTCAGACAGAGAGGCTGGAGGAGCGTCGAGGGGGGAAGGGAGACGCTTTTACACTCTGTCACATGTCCTCCCTGCACCTTGTGCTGCAATCGCCTTTCTCTCCTCCAGTGTTGCTGGAGACATGATGAGCTCTGAAAACACCCCATCTGCCACCGCATCCAAATGTGATGCATAAATGATATCAGACAGCTTCATCAATGATGAAGCGGGAATTTGAAAAAATAAAAAACACAGCAAGGCGGGAGGAAAGGATAACAAACAAAAGCAGCAACAATCAATCATAGATCAGGAGGGCTTTGTTTTTAGGTGTCGTATTTGGTAGATGTTAGATGATATGAAGTTGACAGTAGAGAGTAGTAAGATCTAGGGCACCAACCAATGCTTATTTTTATTGTCGATTACTCTGTTGATTATTTTCTCGATTAATCGATAAGTTCTATAAAATGTCAGAAAATGGTGAAAAATGTCGATCAGTGTTTCCCAAAGCCCAAGATGACGTCCTCAAATGTCTTGTTTTGTCCACAACTCAAAGATATTCAGTTTACTGTTATGTTTCATATGTAACATTTTAACTATAGTAACTATAGCTGTCAAATAAATGTAGTGGAGTAAAAAATAGAATACTTACGTTAAGTACAAAGTGGCCTGAAATGGAAATATTAGAAAAGTACAAGTACCTCAAAATAACAGTACTTGAGTAAATGTACTTTCCACCACTGAGGTTGACCTGGGCTTCCAATGAAAGCAACTCTATGTGTCTGATATCTAAAAAATACAACTTAAAAATGAATACTTGACCCTGGGGACCGATGATGTGAGGCGGTGAGACCCTCGAGAGTCGGACATCAGCGACTCTGTGATGCTCCGTCTGCTGAAAACAAGCTCAACTGTGTTTTCATGTGGCCCCGAGGAGCAACTGGTTAATAAAAGCAGCAGGACAGTCTGTAACACTACGAGCCCCCTGGGGACCGGCTGCCTCCACCAACACACACACATACATACAGACACACATGGGCATGCAGTGAACACACAAACACACACATGGCCGTGTTAGATGACGTATTTTTGTAGGCCAACCCGCAAGTTAGAATCGCACGGGTTCCCTCGACAAAAAGCCAATGGGATTTTTCAATTGTTCTGTAAAATAATCTCCACAAATGAACACCACTTTTTTGATTTTTGAAGTGTGAATTCAATCGCCAGAAGTAAAAAGCTAACGCTAGGCTATAAACAAACTACACCACCATGACACCACGGTCGCATGAACGCAAGTATACACAACCAGACGAGTCGGCGTGATGGCGTTTTGTAGTCTCATTTAGCCACTTGTTAGCAACCGTCTTTTTTAAGACTCGTAAAAGCTTCAAAATTCACTAGCAGGATATTTTCTGATGTATTTTATATCATAGAACAAAACATTAAAATCTCTGATGATACTTAGAAGCTTTGTTCACCAAGATAATCTCCACTAATGAACATTGTTTTTATGATTTTTGAAGAGTAAATGCAATCACCTTAAGTAAAAAGCTAACATTAGGCTATAAACGAATTACACCACGGTCGCATGAGCGCGAGTATACATGGCGTGATGACGTTTAGTAGTCTCATTTAGCCACTTGTTAGCAACCGCCTATTTTAAGACACACTAAGGCTTCAAAATTCTCAAGCAGGATATTTACTGATGTATTTTATATCATAGAACAAAACATTAAAATCTCTTCAGCTTGTGTTAACCACAGACCTTATTTCAGGCATCTAACTAAAAACCCATTCAAAAAACCCATTGACTTCCAGACGAGGGAACCAGAAGGGCTAAAATGCTAACTCATTTCCGGGTTTTAGGTAAGGCCTATTGAAAGAGGCTGGGTTACGCCTCATCAACGTCTCATATCTTTGGGGTACAACACATGCGCAGTAAAATCTGGTCTGAACTCGCAAAAAATTGAGCCAATTGCGACGCCCGACCGCAGCTTCAGTTACACCGTCCATGTGTTTTACCCCATACCCCAAGACCCGTGTCCACCCGTGTCCCAGCCTTCTTCAATAGGCCTTGGTTTTAGGACTCATTCCTGTAGCACTCTATTGATAAATCTACAGCCATGCTGGTGGCACTGTGAGGCACAATGGTGCTTTGAGCTAAATGCTAAAGTCAGCGTGCTAACATCATCACAATGACCAAGCTAACATGCTGATGTTCACCATGTTTTTGAACGCAGCCTCTTACCTGACTCCTCCTCCACCAACCCACCAATCAGGCCCGGCTATATAAGGCACCTGGGGCTTGTTAAGTCCTCTTGCTTCTGTCTGGCATGCTGTTGAAGAGTTGGTGTTGCTGCAGGTATGAGAAACTACTGTTTTAAACTATAGTTTTGTCTTCATGCGTTTAGTGAGATCTTTGTTTTTTTTGTTTTTAGCTTTTACCATGCAACCTTTCCTTACCCCTCGCCCACGGTTCCATTGCTTCTGCTGAGGAATTCTTTGTGATGCCCCATGGTGGTGTGTAGGGTGGCTCAGTATTGAGTAATGTTAAATTGCAGCATTATTAGCCTCAATATTTGTGTTTCATTTTAGGCTGACCTAAAGTAACACTGCTGCTGTTTTTGCCCCCTTATTTATACTCATTGTTTTTCCCCCATTTATATGCATTGTTTTGTCCTGTAAAATACTATTTGTTTTGATTTGTCTAATTGTTTTGTTCTTTTGCCCTATTTTATTAGTTGTTGGTTTGAGTAACTGTTTGTACCGTTTGACCACAATTTTTTTTATTTTTAGTTATTTTGCCTTTTAACCAACTGTGTTTGTGTTTATTCTGTTTGGATGTTTAATTCTTGTTCCTTCACCTTTTTTTCTTTCAGAAGCTGAGGGTCACTTTGTTGGGAGGCTAGACAACCATGGTGAGGTACCTCTGCCTATTGCATGTGAGTTAAGAGCACTGGGACGCAAATAGACTGCACTATAGTTTCACTGTGAGGTTTGATGTGTTGCACCCAAGGTGAGTAAGTGGTAGCACCCCTGCACCATCCTTAGTGTAGTCTGCCTCTCCAACAGTGGTCTCCGCTTAGTTTAGTTTAATTTTGGACTGGCAGCTGTAATATTTTATGGTCCCATTAGTTTTTAAATTTCATATTAGGCCTTTTTAAATATTGTTAAAATAAAGAACCGTTTTAATAACCCATATTGGTTTGCGTAACATTTGATCTGTTTAATAATCTTTTCTTTCCCTAGTGCTCCAGTCCCATCTTATTTAGTGTTTTTGTCTTTGATTAAGTCCAATAAAATATTTGACTTCTTTTGCAAATGTGTCTCTCAAAGTTATTAGGTTACATTTAAAATGTTGCATTGTAATTTCATTTATTTGTGGCATTGAGCTTGCTGTCATGTGGCTCTATGCTGGTGCCAACTACACACACAGCTCTTTACATTTCACATGGGCCTATTTAATTAAATTCAGCTACAAGCAAGAACACAAATGTCCGAGTCATTTTCTAGTGTAAATAGGGCAACATAAGCCCACAGGTTAGAAAAGTGGGCTTGTGACAGAGATGTATATACCAACTGGCAAAAAACTGGGGGAGTGTATGAATGAGTAATGCTCTCCCATAGGGAATACTACTGTTGTGCCTCTGAGCAAGTCACACAACAGTAACGCACTGTGATGTTGCTGGGCAGCTCCCATTGGATAATGTTTGTAACTGACCTTAATTTGTCCTGTGGTTTCATGTGATTTCTGCGTTTGCAGATTTTGTGTATCTGTGGCTCATTTGTCTCTCGTGATATCTCGTGGCTGATTGATTAGATTAACTCATTGATTTGTTTGTAAAGTGCCATCAGTCCATAGGCTATATTGATCACAAGACTATTTTGTACTGTAAATATATCGATTGGGCTTTTCATTGTCTTGATATACTCGAGCATGAAATTCATATTTCTTTGGACTTTTAGGCAGGCTAGCGGGATGGCAAAGTCGCTGGGTCGGTCCTCCACTTTGGACGAGAATTGAATGAATTGACACACAATTTAGGCCTATAGTACATTCATGATTCACATATGAATCCTAATCCACATCCTCCTAATCCAAAATGTTCCTCTAGCACCACCCAGATATTGAAATGTGTGGTTTTGAGTGAAATGTCAGATTGGATGGATTGCATTCATGTTCCCCTCAAGGTCACTTGTAATAAAGTTGGTGATCCCTTCACTTTTCATATAGCGCCATCATGATTTATGACCATATACTGCAAAACCAATGACATTCCCATCCTCAGCTGTACTTTGTCTTTAGTGCTAATTATGCATACTAACATGCTAAAATAAGATAGTGAACATGTTAAACATTAAACCTGCTAAACATCAGCATCATTTTTCATTTTGAGTATTTTAGCACAAAAATCCCTCCTAAAAATGCGTAATTCCTTCTAATTTGAAAATTTACCGAAATAATATATTTACTATAGAGTGGTGCAGGGATGACATATTTTTGTTGGCCAACCCGGAAATTAGAATTGCACAGCTTCCCTCGACAAAAAGCCAATGGGTTTTTTTTTCCATTGGGATTTGGATTGTTGCAGAAAATAAACTCTAAACACAAGTTTATATACTGCAAGACTAATGACATTCCCATCAGCTGTACTTTGTAATCATAACTAAGATAGTGAACATGTTAAATATTAAACCTGCTAAACATAAGCATCATCATCATATGTTGTCATTTTGAGTATTTTAGCATGCTTATGTTAGCCTTTAGCTCAAAGCAGAGCTACACAGCCTTGCAGAGCTGCTAGCATGGCTGCTGACTCTTTGTCTGGCTCAAGCCCCCTGGAAGAGCACCGGTCTTTGATGCAAATTTACATAGTGGCCAAATGGTGCAATTACAACTTCCGTGTCGGTCATGTGATCCCATTGGGCCCAAAAATACTTTTTCCAGTAGACTCACATTGGGAAAGGGGTCGAGGGCTGGGAGGCGGAGTTAAAGGAAACGCTACTGCGCCTGATCTATGGGCCCAATGGATGCTGAAGATCGTCGGAAAGATCTGAGTAATTTTATACTCAGAAGTCAAACTTCTTTTGCTTCATGTGCCACTGAGCAACTTTCATAGGAATGAACAGAGCCCCGCCTCAAACACTGTATCCGATTCTCTTTATACATCCTACATGCTTACTGTACTACTGGGCAAGAGATCTAAATGTTTTTAGGCATGTAGGTTAAAATGAGGCTACATTAAGTTTAAAAGTGATATATTTGTTGTGATGTCTTTATCTTAAACTACAGCATGTCTTGTCAGTTCGTATTGCACAAAACCTTGTAAAGCAAAAAAAAATTCTGAGCAGTACGGGAGCCACAGCATTGATGTGAAAGAAAAAGACATCTAGAGATCAGCGGGTCTTTGCTACTTCACCAAGAATTGTTTGGAAATCCTGTCACTGTTGCAGAGTGTTGGACTCCTACTGCAGTGACAGAAATACCAACATTTCTCGATCCAAGTCGAGAGATTCACCCATCTGGGGACCACCGCATGCGTTCCAGCTGTGATGACACAGAAAGGGAAGCCGTGACACAGAAAAAAAAAAAAGCCAGCAGAGATTGTAGCCTAATGGGTTAGTGTTCCAGTAGTGTGCTTTTCTGCACCAGGAGATGATGTGATGTAAGGCTACACAACAGCGGCTTTCAGCCAGCACTGTAACCGTGCCCTGGTCGGCCTTCATATCGCTCATGCACTGACACGGTCTCCTTGCATATTCATGTGCTGAGGGTAAAGGATTTTGTTGCTCTGAGAAACTAGTAAAAGTCAGCCGTTAAATGTTTAATGGCCGCTGCTGTGCTGAACTTTCATGGTGAAGGGACGGACAAAGGGCAGGATGGAAGAAGCAGAAGAAGACACATGGTGAACATTTACATGACATAAATGGTCTCTGCATAAATACATAGACACAATAGACAGAAAAAATAAGGCACATGTGGCTAAATATGAATTTTGGGGCTGCAACAGGGAAGCTGATCTGAGACATGACAAACTCACCCAGTTGTCTGAAGTGAGACTTACCGTTGGGTATGGTGGTTATTAGCATCGAATCTTCTCTGTCCATAGGCAGTGATGTGTTGAAGCTAAGTAGCAGGGCTGTAGTACTGGAGTTTGGTCTCGGTCTCGAGACCACTTTTTTGAAGCCTTGCACTTGTCTTGGTCTCGTACCTTGTTGGACTCGGAATTGTCTTGGTCTCGGGCTCGGCTCTTGAGAACTGGTCACGTTGTTCCTGGCTGCTGATTCAGAATCAGTTGTACAGAACATTGCCTGGTTGTACCAACATGATACGTGAAAAATAACCTGTAATGGTCCTCAAACCTAGATTCTACTGTATGTATAGATTAATTTGATGTTAGAAGATAGATCAGTATTGTTTATAGATAGATTATTTATGTCCACCCTACCTCCTTGATCACGCTATTAGCATTGGAAAGACACTATTATGATCTTGGACCGGACTCGATTTGCTCTGTACTCGGTCTTGACTGGACCTGGTCTTGGATTTGACTCGGACTCAATTAAGTTATTCTTGACTACAGCCCTGCTAATTAGCAAAACTCCAAATATTCTCACTGCACATGCTTCCTGAAGGATTGTGGTCTTTACTGATGTCATGTTACATGATTTCTGGGTAATTAAGTCCATCAAACATTTAAAGCTTCAGAGTTACATGCTGCTACAACTCGGGGTAGCAAAAGTGCAAAGTTTTCTTTTATGTGGAGTTTTTCCTGATCTGAATCGTGGGTCTGAGGACAGTATGTTGCATAGATTGCAAAGCCCACTGAGACAAAATTGTGATTTTAGACTACACAAATAAACTTGATTTGATTTAAACAAAATGGGAAACCATTCAGTCACTTGTACATGATGTGCTGAAAACTGGTGATATGAGTTGCTATTAGAAACCAGATACCGTTGGATGGGTTGATTCATATCGCCTACATCTATCCGTGCACAGAAATGAAAAATACATTTCTCTCAAGATGCATTCATATTTTAAGAATTTAGCTGAAGCTTTTATCAACTTCCAGTGAGCTGCATGGCTATTTACTCTGACAGGACATATTCCTTTGAGTGAACTCACATTGGCTGATTGAAACGACGAGTCTCAAATTACCGGATGGTCTCGAGCCACCAAGCTTTCTGGCAGACAAACAGATTCAAAAGAAATATTCATCCAAAATCATCGTCAAAATAGGCTAGTTTTCTAAATCACCATGTACAATCATCAGAGCTGCAGCTTCTGTTACAGTTTATGTGTTTTATTATTTGCTAACTGAGATTGACTTTTTGACACAGTAGCTCATAAACCAGCCAACTCGGACATCCAGAATATTAGATTTTTCCATGATTAATGCCGCCCAAACCCCTTAAATCCGGATCAGAACCTAATTATTACAGCTCATAAAAGTCGGAGCAGGACTAAATACTTTATAATGCTTGTCTCAGGCAGAACAGTGTATATTAATTCCCGTATTTCACTCCAGAAAATGTTTTTGACAGCATGGAAGTCTGCGAAACAGCATTTTGACCATGTGAGAATGAACCACTGCTCTGCTCAAAACAGCATAAAGTAGAATCTCCTTGTAAAGATGCAGCTCCTCTCAGCAGTTTGACAAAATACAGTTGCTACTGAAATACAAGACATTATTACAATGCAAACCTCCACAAACAAGTTTTCAACTTGCAAAGATGCAGAATCTGTATTTTATCATTATGAGGGTTTGACTTTGGCACAGAAATGCAAGGTTGACCAGCCAACTTGGAAATCCAAAAATATTAGACTTTACCACCAGGACACAAATGCAGAATGATAGTTATGCTCTTAAACCCCTAAAATTATCAACTGGGAGGAATCCCATATCCGGATCAAAACCTAAAATGGTTACCATTTATTTGGCTTTCCATCCAGCTGATTTCCTTTAGTAAGTTTTGCAAACAAAGGAACAAACAATCAGGAAAAACACGAACTCGTTTTAATTTTACGAAGTTGAAAATATTAGTTGCATTCACTGACAAGCAAATATGGTACTTAATTATATAACAAGCTTTTGCATGCCTGCAACTGTATTGAAAATGTTGAACAGTGTGTTGGATTTGCAAGAGTCCTGTTTTAAGACTATTTTGGGGGTCTTCGCCAGCTGTATCTGTCTCTTACTTTAGTCTCAGCCTCACCACACTGGGTTTGTTTTGGATCAAATCAAAGTGCCCTGTAATCGCCAGGCCGCAACAGCTGCACCGGGCCCTGGGCCGGGCTGTGCCGTGCCGAGCTGCTCCATGGGGGTTAACGTTGAAACCCACATCTTTAATTTGGGATATATCTGGGGTGGTTAATCACAGAGCTGAGAGAAGCTGAGGTAAACTGAGGGTCATTCATTACCCTGCTCTCTGCACACACACACACGTATGTGCATGCATGCATATACTGATGATGCTAATGTGCTATGTGGAAAATCATGTGTGCACACTTAAAATTTGAAGTGCTTTATTTAGTCTCATTAATTTCATTAGTGTGTGCAAATGAAATTTAGAATAGGGTGAGGTTTTATACACACATTCAGTGACACACACACACTCTGCCCTCCACTTCTCATCAGGCTTCCCCAGTACTGCTGTTCCTCCTCAGGGGCAGTGCCGGATGTCTCATCTCATCCCATCACCCTCCTCTCCCTCCTTCTCCTCCTCCTCCTCCTCTCCCTCCTCGTATTCAGACTAAAATAAAGGGCAGAGATGCCTCCCTCCCTTCCCTCCCACTCCATTTTTCACTTTTGCTTCTGCATACACTCCTTGATTAAAAACTACAGCACGTAGAGAAGAGATGGTCAAAAAAAAAAACCCGGTACATCACAATTTTAAGAAAAAAAGAGTCTAAAGTTCACGACATTATTGCAAACTGTTTCTCACCTTCTCAACTGATGCAACACAAGGGATGTATTAGCAATACGTCTATCATACCCAGACCGTCTGCACACAGTGACTGCAATGAGGATATACAGTGCAATGAAGCCATTCTTTAACATTCACACACTCACGCTGTGCTATGGGTGCATGGAAACCAATTGTTATTTTTTTATATAATTCATTATTTGCTGATAGGTTTTTAGAAAGAATGTGTGTTTTGTTTCTACAAACATGGTAGTATTTTATAGGCAGATTCCACTAGTTTTAGACTCAATATATTTACATGTAAATGATTTAAACCATCTAGCTCTGTATCGTTGACTCTTTCCCTCTCTTACATGAGACTTCTCCACATCTCTTTATTTCTATTTTTGTGTTTCTGGCCACATTTCCTCTCTCCTCTCCCCTGCAGCTGTCCCCCAGACCCGCAGGCTACCAGCTTCACTGTAGCTACTTCCAAAAGCTTCATATCTTTTGATTTGGACGTCCAGACTCAAGCAAATATTTAACATGTTTGAAATAAAATTCGTGTGGTTCTCACTGACTATTTATTTACCAATTTTACACAAATAACCCTATAGCTCCAACCTCTTCAGCTAAACCTTGCTGTTACAGAGTTTAAAGGGATAGTTTGGGTGTTTTGAAGTGGGGTTGTACAGTATGAGGTATTTATCCATAGTCAGTGTATTACATACAGTAGATGACGGTCGGCACACCCCAGTTTGGAGAAGCAGACAAGAGTTACCGCACGGACGCAAAGTAATGTACTGCTGTGGGTGGGGCCGGCAGCAAAATGTATTCTAGCCACCTAAAAGAAAGGCTAACCTAAACATATCAATATCCGATAAGTGATATTTAGTGAAACGTATCTATACTGTTTTTATCAACGAAGTCTGGTGGCTTTGAAGAGAGCATACATAAGTTTCACTTACAGTTCAGTTCCCCGTTGGAGAGGACAGTCTGACGGCAAGATAAAGCGGTGAAAATATTCTAAATATAGCGTACACTTAAACTGATTTGATCCTTTTTTAGGTGGGCCTTTCTTTTAGGTGGCTAAAATTTCTGCCGTCCCCGTCCACAGCAGTACATTGCTTTGCTCCCGTGTCTGTTTCACCAAACTCGGGGCGTGCCGACCGTCATCTACTGTAGGTAATACACTGACTGTGGATAAGGGGCCTCATATAACCACACTTCAAAACACTCAAACTATCCCTTTAATACGGGCACGGACTGCAAACAAACACATGCATCATGGGTGTCACGTTATACTGTGTGTTACTAAAAGTTAATCCACACCTTTCAGCCAATCTGAATCTAGAATTTACAGTGGTATAATAAAAATAATACACATAACAGAGATTGTATATTTCCCCACCAGAGTCTGTTGTTAAATAAATTTGACAGAAAATGAAATTTAAATTCATACATAGCATTGAAAAAAATCCAAATAATTAAAAATATTTCAAATTTCGCTGGTGGGTCTTGTATTTTTTCCTTGGACTGGCCCTGGTCTTGAATGTTTTTTTATTGCATCACTGTAAAATCAAGAAAATCACCCTCATTATCCTGTTCTCGTTTTTCTCCCTTGTTCTCCGTCATTTTTAAAGATGATGTTTTAGATTATATAGGGTACAGTCGAGATGGAGAGAGACATGAAAACACAGGTTTTAGTTGGATTCAGATACTTGACATTGTATAATGGCACCATACAAAACCTCCAGGGCAAACATTTGTATCCAACTAGTGAGAAAAAACTTTTTAAAAACTGCAAGAAAGTACAGAAATGTAGATGTTTTTCCATTATCAGCATGTTTATGGGCTTATTTATAGCAGCTCCCCTGACAGACAACATGAAGAAGTTTCTATTTTAATTCCACTAATGTGTATTCATCACCATATGAGGACAAAGACGTCTGCTTCAGAATTAAGCATGTTAAAAATACTTCTTGGGAATATAAAAGACATTTTTTATCAAACTTTGTTCCCACTAAGCTATTCTAATTTGGTACATCATCATTTGCATGAAAATACTTGGATGTAATAGACCCAGAACTTGACATGGCAACGCTCGCTAGCTCACTGTGCAGCAGACAGTTGATACTCTAAGCTCTCAATTGTATTTTCTATCAGCGTGGAGTGTGGAGTAATAGATGTGCTGAGAGTTAGCGGCGGGCTCTATCCGTGACATTTCAGCTTTGACTATCAGCGCTCATCTCACTGCAGCCGAGACATTTTGTGTGTGTTGTTTTGACTCGAGGCGACTGTGTTGCCAAGCACAATGGTCTGTCACCGAGATAAAGAACAGGAGAGATAGAGAAGGAGAAACAGAAAAGAGGAGTAACTGCTGGAGGAAATTGAAGGAGTAAAAGATGGGGGATGAAAGAAATGGAGTGTGGGGGGGGGGGGGGGGGGGGGGGGGGTGCATAGTGTAGGTGGGTCAGCTGCAGGGCTTAAGGGAAAGGTGAATTTAAAAAAGGCCTAAAAAGAGCAGAATATTTTGTCTCTGGATGCTTTTAAAATTGGGTCACCCGTTCATTATTTAGCCAGGTAAGAGTTGAAACTTTAAAACTCTGATTCAGTCTTCCACCTTTATGAATAATTAACCCCACATTTGGCCCTGAAGAGGGCAGAGCGAATGAATAAACCTAATTCATATCTGCTGAGTCACCATGAAGGTAAGAAATAGGGTTTTAAGAGAATAATGTTGAACAAATATTGAACCGGCTTCTTAAAAAAACAAAACGTTTATTTTGCCTTAAACCCCTGGATGTCTTGGCTTCTGTTCCAGATGCTAAGCTGTATGTATTTGTGTATAATAACACACCTTTTTTTAAACACCTGGGATGTCCAAGGAGTCCATCCATCCCTCCTCTCACTCCCTTCTTCCTCTTTTCCTCTGTTCCTCTTCCCTCTCTCTGGGGAGAGTCAGTGTTGCAGAACCAACGTTCCAGCGTGCATGATGGGAAAGACTTTGGATTTTTGTGGGCCACATAGTCCTGAGGACAAGGATGCGGTTGTGATACCAGACAGAATTGGGGCCATGATTAGTGAGTCCTTCCCTTGAGGCCACATGAAGGGTGAGAGAGGAGAGGATGGGAGGAAAAAGCAAAGCAGTACCAAGAATGTTTTCCTCTCTCTCCGTTGGATACAAATTATGTTCAGATGCAACTAATCTGCATCACTAATTTAAAATGTACTAGAGTATTTACATTTTATGCTACTTCTTACTTCTATTTTATTATATATCAGAGAGAAATATTGTACTTTTCACACATTTATTTAAGAGTTATAATTACGTACCAGTTACTTTTCAAATTATTGTGATCAGTTTATAAGATATGATTCATGGTTACAGATTAAAATACCAAAAGTAAATGAAGTAGTTAAAATTAGCTCCACCTTGACCAAAAACAACATTAAAGTACCGCTTACACATTAATACATCAATAATAATGACCAAATAATATACTAGGGCTATCAGAGTTAACGCGATAATAACGCGTTAACGCAAATTTGTTTTTACGTCACTAATTTCTTTAACTCATTAATGCACTCAATCTTTCGGAGGTTGTAGCGGACTCAGTTTTAAAGCTAGAGTGAATATAATGGCATCATTTGAAACTAGAAAACCTGAGGAATCCATTGGTATATCATAGCCTACTAGCTTGTCGCAAAGGAGGTTAAATAACGCTCCAAACTTGCGCTAAATTTTGTCGAGGAAAAACTGGCATGGCCATTTCCAAAGGGGTCCCTTGACCTCTGACTTTAAGAAATGTGAATGAAAATGGGTTCTATGGGTACCCACGAGTCTCCCCTTTACAGAAATGCCCGCTTTATGATAATCACATGCAGTTTGGGGCAAGTCATAGTCAAGTCAGCACACAGGCTGTTGTTGCCTGTTGGGCTTGAGTTTGCCATGTTATGATTTGAGCATATTTTTTATGCTAAATGCAGTACCTGAGAGGGTTTCTGGACAATATATGTCATTGTTTTGTGTTGTTAATTGATTTCCAATAATAAATATATACATACATTTGCATAAAGCAGCATATTTGCCCACTCCCATGTTGATCAAATACTTGACAAATCTCCCTTTAAGATACATTTTGAACAGATAAAAAAATGTGCGATTAATCATGGACAATCATAAGATTAATCGAGATTAAATATTTTAATCGATTGGCAGCCCTTTAACATACAACTCACAGTAGCCACTCTGCATTATGAGTTAGTACTTTAGTACTTTTGATAGCCTACATTTTTGTTGTTTATACTTCTGTACTTTTACTTTTAGCCTACTTGTAATAAATTATCTGTATACTGTGGTATTGCTACTTTTACCTATTTTATTTCCACCACTGTTGAAACATAAACTGGCAGACAACTTGAACTACACTCGCACATGACCTTCTCCACCTGCTGTCACACAAATCAAACGCACCCTCTGATCTCAAAGCGGGTTATTTAACGCATAAGAGCCCCGCCCCCTCGGTTTGCTCTGTCAGCCTGCTGCAGCACACCTGAACACACCTGAACACACCTGCTGCTGCTGATGGAGCTAACATGCTAACAGTTTGATAATGTAGCTTCAGCATTACGTTGTGCAGGAATAACTGTGTTTGCAACTGTGTTTGCTGCTGCTGACATCCAGCTGCTTGTTTGTGCATCAACTGTTGCCATTTCAACCAGGAGGTGGAGTTTTCCTGCTCAGTCTGCACCACCGTGAACTTCACATCTCACAGGTGAGAACCAGCTGCTGGTGCAGACGTGATGTGTGGAGGCCTGCTGGTTGATATCACAGCGGCTGTATGAGGCTGCTGAATCTCATGTGATGGTTTCTCTTGGCTGCTAATTTCTGCTCTTCTGTTGCTCGTATAACAACATGTGCAGTTTGCTTCAGTATGTTATGTTTGTATTCATGGCACAGTGAGCTAAGATGCTTCCATGCTGTTGATTTGACATAGTGGTGAAATATAATACTCATGTTAGAGTATTATGTGCTGGACTGCTGTTGATGTTGAGTTATTTTGGTTGGTTTTCTACCATCACATTGTAAACCAGGTGTACAGTAGAGGGGATATTGTTTATCGTCTTGCACATTGTTTATTTGCATTCTTATTTTTCTGCAATAGTGGCCACCACACCAGACACCCAACATGGTCTTATCACACACAATATTAGTTTTACACTTTGTATCGAGTGAAGCAGGAGAGCTACTTTAAATTAAAGGCAGTGGGTTTTGTGTGGTAGTTTACTTTACTGTTATCATAAATACATGTGACCAGCTGAACAGCAGTTTATGCTGTTTCTACGTGCAGGTGCATCTCTAGCCTTAAAGGTTATATCCATATATTTGTCCTGGAACTGTGAAATTTGTTAAAAGAAAAAAGTAAACTCATTGGATGTTGGGAAATCTTCTTAGTGATCAATGAGCTGGGAAAAATTACATTAGGTGGTTTTAAAAAGGCTCACCAAAAAAAATCAATATCAATTTAAAGGTAGGGTCAGTAATGCTGAGAAACTCAGGCCGAATTAAATCATATTATTAATGATATTACTAGGGCTGAACGATTTTCAAAAAAAATAACTAATTGCAATAACTTTTACTGATATTGCTATTGTGATATGATTTGTGAAATTAGAGGAAATGATCATTCTTACATCATTATTCTAATTTTCATTGAAAAACATATTAAAAAGATTATAGTGTGAATTTTGCGGAGATCTGTACCAAACAAAGATGTTTTCTGAAGTCTGTAGAATATGATGTGTAGGCCAGGACATCTCTACAGCACCACAATATTTAAAGGTATAATATGCAAGAATTAACGAAAAAACAATGTATAGACTGGTACAAAAATAATCCCTCTCTATCATCACTTATGTCCCACTAGAAGTGTGTGGTTGTGTCTGTTTCTGCAGAGACTCTGCAGCCCTCTGCCTGGATTTTCTCTTTTCTTCTCATTTTGCTTTACTCGGGACGCTTCTGGGCGTCTGCAAACAGCCTTTAGGCCTCACGTGGGGGTGTAAGCCCTCAGCCAATAACAGCGCGCAGGGTGTGCAGCACGTTCAGGTTGTCAAACATCGCCGCTTTGTCACACCGCTCAGCTTCTGATGGCGACTCACGAGTCCCCTTTTACTCTGTTGGATACATAGCGGCCGTATTTCACGAATGATAATGGGTTGTGTTATGTGCATGTTCTCCTCTCTGTGCTGTGAGTGCAGCTATGATCGGTGTGTGTCGGTAGTTTAACGAGAGCAGCGCTGAGCCACAGCCAGAAGACAGGAAGCCTGCATTCATTAAAAATCTAGCAACTCGGCACCTTCTTGCAGGATTATGCAGAGTTGTGTGGAGTTAGTTTTATATTTATTTGTATTTTAGAACGTAACCGCCATGAAGCAATTAGAAAATAAAGTTTTATTTCTCTGATTCGCTGCTTATCGCTGCTCTCTCTCTCTCTCCCTCTCAGCTCGTTGAGCCCAGGAGGAGTGGCCAACTTTGAATACTTTGTGTTTACAAACAGCAACCGACAACGGTTAAATAATATACCTTTAATTTAAAAATGGTATTTTGACACACATTTCGCCTTTAAAGGTGTTATATGTAACTTCCAGGAAATCCTTGTTATTAATGACACCTGTGGCCGTTAACTGCAGTCAGCATCCTGACATCTCTCCACACTGTCCATTAATTCCTGACAATGGACACCTCGTCGGGCATTATCCATTACATAATGTTCTGTAATGCTCCTATATTTTATTTGGACCATTGGCTCCATGATACTAACAAGCTTGCAGTTCGCAAATTACTTATTAGCTTATTTTATGAAGCATCCATAGGCAGATCCATGCCACGTAGCTAAGTTACAGCAAACTGGCTACCCTTAGCTTAAGCACTCAAGACAGTATTTTGCTACGTTAGCTACACACTGTTAGTGCTGTAGGGGAGCTGAAGAGAGGCAAGGCACTCGGGAGCGCGCATACATTTCATATTCTTTGGATTTTCCCAGCAAAACAGTCCCGAGTCCTTTACATAGAAATCAGTCCACAGGCTGTTATAGGCAACTGAGAAAGTCAGGGAAGGTCTGTTTATAAGTTACGTTACAATGCGTTTACACATTGGCAATACAAAGTGATTAATACATGTTAATTGTTACATATAGTACCTTTAACATATATTGTGATTTTAACAAATATTGCGATTTCGATTAATTGTGCGGCCGTTCTTATTACAGTCCTGTGACAGCCACAGATGGCAGATAGATAGTATTTGAACGACACTAAACGCTAAAATATGCTTAGCTGCCGGCCCCCGTCCGCAGCCGTACATTTCTTTGCTCTTGTGCTGGTACTCCTGTCTGTTTCTCCAAGCTGGGGGCGTGCCGACCATCTATCTGTCCATTATCACATGTCTAAGTTTCCTGTGAAAAGTAAAACTCCAACCCTACAACCTAATACTGAATCCATGGAGCAGATTGCTGTTGTTGATATACCCAAAGAGACCTCACAGCCTGGAAATACATTATAACATGAGGAGTCAACTACAGGCATCTCTCTCTCCCACACTATACATTCCTATCTTTTAAAAAAATCTCTTCTGGCTCCGAGACAGACGTGGAGGAAAATGTGGGGAGACAGCAGGGACAGACTGGTTAGTTTGGTTTGGAGCGACTGTTTCTCTCCAAATGTCAGATGGATCAATTTATGAGCACATTGTTGAAAGGAACAGACTTTGAAAACCTTGAGTTGTTGTGGAAAAAAACATATTTAAAAAAAAAAAAAGATGTCCCAATAACAGACGTACAAAATGGCAGCTGATGATGACTTATGTTGAGTAACGGCGTTAAATAACTGTCTGTGGGTGGGAGTCAGGACTGGAGATTTGTGTTTAATCTGGATTAATGATGACGAAGAGCTCCCATTGGCCCGCAGTTTATGATTTAATGAAAGCAGGGAAGAGGCAGACCCCCTGGAGCGATGTGTGTGTGTGTGTGTGTGTGCAGGAATGACAGGAATAGAGAGAGAGAGGAAGAAATTAATAGAGCAGTGGAGGACGGAGGGAGTGTGTGTGTGTGTGTGCGTGTGTGTGTAGCTCATCCATTGGCGTTTAAATGAGTGTGAGTGCAAACAGCCACTTCATGAGCGCAACACCCTGCAGAGATAAGACCGGCTGAGTACAAGGCTCAATTATTTACTGTTTGAAGGGTTTAAGAGAATTGGAGGGGATTGGAGGGGCTTCATGAAAATTGATGCTTTTGTTGCTGAGGGGGTGGCGAGGTTTAAACGACGGCCGCTGAGCCATTAGGGGGGGGGTCACCTGTAATCTGAGTCTATGTTGGTCATGTTGGCGGTGGCAGAGTCTTCCCCTCCGACTGGGGCGACATTAAACCAGCTCCTGTTTAATGATGACGAACGATCTGACGCTGATGAAGGGGGAGGGAAAAAAACAGCTCCACGCCGCGGCTCTGCAGGCACTCTGATCTGAAGCCGCCGCGATGAGATGATCTCCTAAATTATCGCAGAGACGCGGTGAATGGAAACGGCACTTAATGATATGTTGTGAAGCTGTCAGTGTGGGAGGCAGCAGGCTTCACGCTGCTACTGTTGACAGAAATGGAATAAACAGAAAGAAATTAATCGCCGTCTTTATCCACATTGTCACTGCAGCTAATGTGAGGTTAGATGGTAGCTGTGTATTTTAATCTTTGTATTGGTGCAACTAAAGATTAAAGCGAGGGTAGGCAGAGTGTTTTTGGCATCATTGGGCAGAAATTCCATAATAACCTTACAGCATATTGTAATTCAAGTGTTCTGAGAGAAAACTAGACTTCTGCACCTCCTCATGGCTCTTTTTTCTGGGCTTTAAAAAATCTAGTCTGTGACGGGATCACAGGACATTTCAGAGAGACATTTCAATATTCTGTTACTGTAATATCTATTTCTCTCCTCAACTGTTTTCAGAAACATCTTGTAGTGTACGGTTTAGCTGTAAAAATTAGAAAGTTTGCTCCGGCTGGTGGGCGGTGCCGGGTCACAAACTCTCTCATTTTACAGCTAAACAGTACACTACAACATGTTTCTGAAAACATTTGAGGCAAGAAATAGGCATTACAGCAACAGAATATTGATTCATATTTGATCAGCGTTGCCTAGTTTGACCGTTTGATCAGAGTTCTCGAGTGATTACAGCTGCTCAGAGACGGCAGGCTCCAGCTCAGCTCTGATTGGTTGTTTTGCTCCCGTCTGTGAAATCTTGCAGATGCCATTAGGAGCACCGGAGGACACAGAGGAACATGATTTTTTTCAGATTACCTGTCTCATGTATTTCTGTCAGGATATAGTGACCGTTTTATAAAAATAACTTTTTTTAATCATATTTGTTCTATTTCTACCCACTGCTGCTTTGAATAGAATCTGATGATTATTTCCTGGATTCATCGTTCGGTTTATAAAATGTCAGGAAAGTGAATGATGACCATCATAATTCCCAAGTGGATTTATTAAAATTACTCGTAATGTCCAACCAACAGACCAAAAATCTAAATCAATTTACAAAGCAAATATTTATATTTATTGACCCAAGATTCATCGCTGATCATGATGAATTGTTGCTCAACTATCATGATGTAACCCCATTTCTAAATAGGTTTTGATAGTATGTTTAAAAGATAAAACAGGAAGAATACAAACATACAAACTGAACTAATTGATCAATTATCAAAATGGTTGCCAATTATTTTTCTGTCAACCGACTAATCGATCTATTTACTAACTGCTTCAGCTCTACTGTAGTTTAAAATGTCCTTATTTGTGTGTTTTGATGGGAACAACATACTGTAACATTGCCTGTAGCTGTTTGTAACAGTGGTTAGCGTTGTCGCCTCACAGCAAGAGGGTTCGGGTCCATCTTGGTCCCTTCTGTGTGGAGTTTGCATGTTCTCCCCGTGTTAGCGTGGGTTTTCTCCGGGTTTTCCGGCTTCCTCCCACAGTCCAAAGACATGTTAATGGTGACTCTAAATTGCTCATATGCGTGACTGTTAATTGTTGTCTGTCTCTATGTGTCAGCCCTGTGATTGATTGACGACCTGCCTCTCTCCCAATGTCAGCTGGGAGCATGACCCTCTAAGGATAAGCGGTATAATTGATGGATAGATGGATGTTTGTAATGATTTAGCCTGGCAGAGTGATGGTTCAAAAAGGGAGTGTTGCACTGTAGTCTCTTATAGCCAGACCAGAGCGCTGTGTCAGCGCTAAAGAAAGGTTTGGCTCCACACACGTTATCATTCTGCTGTAGGGGAAAAAAACACTTTAGCTTGTTTGTATTTCTTTAAACCAATCACAATCATCTTGGGTGGCGCTAAGCACAGGATGCAGCGATGGTGCCTTTACAAAAAGCGCAGATAGCGGAAGGGGAGGAGAATGCTGGCTGAAATAGGCGGCCAATGGGAGGCTTGTAGGCTACCCACAGTCTACATCCGGTGAGTCAGACTAGATGTACTGTAATATATATTATATATATTACGGCTCACGTTAGAGTTGTTGTCCAAGTTTTGTAGTGGTTATTAAAGTGGAACAAAGTAGACTGAATAATTACTCACCACCTGAAATCAGCTTTAATGTGCAAACTAGTTCACTTTTAAGTGAACCAGCATTGCATTACGACTGCAACTAATGATTATTTTCTTTTTGATTATTCTGTCGTTTTCGATTTAATCAAAATTAGTAATTGTTCAAAATGGTGACTGTCTCAATTTCCCTTATAAGTTGATGTCTTCAGATTGCTTGTTTTGTCTGACCAACAGTCCAAAGATACAATGATTATAAAACAGAGAAAAGCAGCTAATCCTCACATTTGACGAGCTGCGATTAGTGATTGTTATTATGTCTTAACAAATTACTTAAGTGATTAGTAGATCATCACAATTTTGCCAATGAATTAATAATGAATTAACTAAATGTTTCACCTCATATAGAATAAACCCCAGCTGCAAACCATCGCTGTGTCTGACTTCACCCCCCAAGAAGATTACATGGGCAGGACACAGCAGGAGTCAGAGAGGCTGAAACAACAGCAGCGACAGCACTTCTGCCAGTCTGCGGTGGAGTTAGAGCAACGTCAGACTGCATTTGTACAAATACACGTTGAATTCCTCAGATTCACAAAAGACTGGCAGGCAGGAAGGAGATGAAAGCGTGGAAACATTCCTGTGTATTAGGTTCACCTGTCAGAGCACCTAAAGACATCAATCACAGCATCATAGGAGGGTGGTCTCCGCAGGGAGCTTCATGTTGCAGTCGGACCGAAAAAAAAAATTGGTGCTGTTTTCTGTCAGATTGAAATATGCAGCGCTGCAGGGATCCATCTCTACATTCAACTTTTTCTATGATAAGAATTTTTTTCTCACTCATGAAGAACATTAGAGAACAGTTCTGGTGCATGTTATCGTATTGATTGAGGGTCAACGGGTGCATTTTGCTCACTGACGGCAGGCCAGCAAGACGTACTGTAGATCTACTGTACAACTACTCACATTACTGCCTGTGTAATGTGTTAGATTAAATGGCAAAAAGATGCCTGTGCACATTATAATACAAGAATATCAATTAGGGGTGTGCAGTAATTCAATATTATCATATTATATTGTCTTTCAACTAAAGATTCTTTTCACTATGGATTCATTAGTTGAAGGTTTTATTTAAAAAAATGTAAGAAAATAGTTAAAAAAAAACTTGCAGCCAAAAGCGATGCATTCATGTTGCTTGTATAACGTTACACTACATTGTCTGTCATCCCGTCAGCTACAGCTTTGTTCTTTCTCACCGCGGACGGCCAGCAGCTTCTGCACACACATCCACACATGTATCTCTCTGCTCTCAGAAGGAGGCGGGGTCACGGGTCATCAACGCATCATCAGCTACACTGTGTATGTTTTATACTCTGTGGTTTTAATGCTGATCGGGAATCTTAAAAATATTCCTGAATCCGGATCATGATCCGGATCGCCACCAAAATCTAATGGATTGTTCATTGTGCCGCACCCCACCCCTTCAAAAAATTTCATTCAAATCCATTGTGGATTTTTGGAGTAATCTTGCTAACGGACAAACAAACCAACCAACAAACCAACGCCGGTGAAAACATAACCTCCTTCCTTGGCCTTCGTCCTTGGCGGAGGTAATAAAGACCGCTAATGACGGCGGGAGGGGAGGTGGATGGTTCCAACACATCGGACTTTCAACCAGGAGTCCGGTGTTTTGTTTGGAAGTTACATTAGTGACGTTTGTCACGTTTTCCGTATTGAAGTTATGTTGTTTCCGTACGTATTGTGCTTAGCTTACGTACTTATTTTAAGGCCAACCATGACGTTTTTCCTAAACCTAACCAAGTGGGTTTGTTGTCTAAACCTAACTAAGTGGTTTTGTTGCCCCCTGGTGGTAGCCTACTGCACCTTCAGACACACGTGTAATATTCACGCCTCGGTGAGGCGAAACTTAACACTGACACGCTGTCTTCTGGTGGACAGGCGGGTCTATTACACGCTTTGGTGTGATATCGGGTTGAATGACTATGTGTTTCACTATAAAGTACACCATAACACAGTGTAAATGTGCACACTATGTATGCGCTAGGTACTGCATGATATCAGTGTTGACACAGTCTGTGTGCAGCTCAGTAATGTGCCATTTACACCTCAACAAGTTCATATGGTGAACTTAGCGAGAGCACATTCAACATCTAAACAAGCTGCTGTTGTATATTATATGTTGTTGCATATCCTTATTAATCTACAAATTTACTTACAGCTCATCATGCATATATTATATCCTCATAGCTTACCTTCTGACACATTAATTTTACGGGTGTACACATTGAACATGTTTAACTGTACATGCAAAAATGACTTAACAGCATATGTTCACGCGATGAACATTTTTTAAAGCGTTATTAATGCATTTCTGGTATAAAGTCACCCCCCCTTTCACCTCATTACAAGCGTGGGTTAATAATGTTTAATGCAACATCATTTCATGCCAGTGAAGTTCCACTTTGCATGCATTAGCAGAACAAGAGAGTGTGAGACTTATCTTGTACGATAAGCATCGCACCGCAAAGAGGCCAGATGTTAAATCCCAAATAATTCGCCCTAGATTTAACTCTTGCAGTTATCTCGCTGCCAAATCTGTCTCTGCTTTTGTGGCTTTGTAAGACGTAGCCTTTCATTTCCAAAAGGGTGCGGGTGTTTATGTGCTACTACAAATGACCTATGGTTTTTTTTGCTAGCTTTAGCATGTGTGAGTGTGTGTGTGAAGAGGTCTCGTGTTTCCTGTGGGAACTCCTCGCAGAAAGCCGCACCGATTGACGATTCTGGACTTTTAGCTGCTGACGATTATAAAAAGTGAAACGTGAGCGCATTCCTGAGGGCCAAGGTAGAGCCGTGTGGCTACACAGCTGAGGGCTTATTGAAAGATGAGCGCTTAGCGGGAAATTAGCCTACAGTGGGATCCAGAGGGGTCACAGAAACGTATACATGCACACACATAAATGCACCGCATTCCCTCCTCCCCCACTTATGATGATCCCTTTTTATATGATCGTCACACACGTCCCATCATTACGTTAAGGCAATAAGTCACAGTTGACTGCTGAATCGTAACATGACCCGGTCTTTGTGTTCAGTCCAGAGCTCTGCAGACTCTCTGACTTGTAAAGTTGTACAACTGTGCTGCACTCGGGCATTGCGTGCCCCAGATTTGGGGTGGGAGTGTTGTGAGGCTGTGAGAGAGCGACAGCTGACTAGCTGGGACCAGAGAGGAGGAGGAGGAGGAGGGAGGGAGGGAGGGAGGGAGAAAGGATGGGGGGAGGAGGCGGTGGTGGTGGTCAGACAGCAGTCAGCGTCCACTACTGGGATCCCCGGGGAAACTGAGCCAGAAGAGAAGGGACTACAGTTGCAGCTGTTGTTACACACACACACACACACACACACACACACACACACACACACACACACACACACACACACACACACACAGATTATTCTTAGCTCTTTTTTTCTAATCTTGAATGCTCACTGACCTGTTCGTGGAGCGTTATGTAAAGTTGTAATGTGTTGCTGTGAGATGGTGTTAAAGCTGAGAGAATATTGATCTGAACACATTTTGGCAGCAGATAAATGGTATTTTACTGAAATGTTAGACTTCACTTTACATGGGTTACGATAGATTACGTTAGTTATGGCTTTTCATTCTTGGAATTGGGCTGCTATTATTTTCCAATATCGATTAACATGCTAATTGTTGTTTTGAGTAGTTGATGAATTCTGCAGTCTGTGAAATAATGAAAACATCCTCTAATTAATTGTTTTGTCAACATATATTCAATTTACAATGATCTAAAAACAACAAATTATCACATTCGGGAAGTTGCCATTTTTACTGATTGAAACTAATAGGAATTATTGATTATCAGCATTGAATTCTGTTGATTTCCTGTCAATTGATGCATGTCAGTCTGAGTTACAAATAGTTTTGTTACAGAAACACCAGTTTCTACAAATCCTGCAAACTGCAACAGGGAAGAATTTGTTTTAAAACCATCTTTGTTTTCGGCCTCCTTATTCCAAGATAATTTATTTATGCATCTCTTTGACTGAGTATCTCAAATGACCTCACACAAAAAGAAAAGCCTACTTATGTCTAGCTAACAATCATACAATAAAATGATGTAATGTAGTAGCAACAACAGAAACTAGTCTAGGGCTGCAGCTAATGATTGTTTTCATTATTGAATAATCTGCAGATTATTTTTTTGAATAACTGACATTTTGTCTAAAACATGTCAGAAAATGAATAAATAAATGCCTGCCACAATTTCCCAGAGTTCAAGATAACGTCTTCAAATTACTTGTTTTGTCTAACCAAACGTCAAAACAGAGATATTCAGTTTACAATTAAATAAAACAGATAAAAGCAGAATATAGAAAAAATGATTTAAACGATGACTTGACTTAATGGATAACTTTGGTATTTTTCAACCTGGACCCTATTTCCCACATTTTTGTGTCTAAGTGACTAATGCGGACAATAATTTTTGAAATTGGTCCAGTTTTGAGGGATAACGCTGTAACCAGCAGCCATGAAACGAGCTGTGAGGGCAGCGTCAATGTTTACTTTATGTTCACTAAAAGTGCTGTTTTTGCCACTGACAGGCTCGGATTGTTATTATAAGTGTCTGGCACCACTATGGAAAGGATCCTACAGAGAAATAAAATGTTTTTCTTACCTTTCACTTGATCCGCTCTGTTTTTGTTTTTTTGTTGTGTCCAAGTCCCGCTCAAGGAGCAGTTTTGTTGTGAAATCTGAATCTCCGTATACTCTGACTCCAATTAATCAAATTCAAAGACTTCATCCACAATGTCAAAATCATATAAATATTCAGCCGTGATATTGAAAATCTTTTAGATAACACTAAGCTACGCTTTCTCTACTCCAACACAACAAACTGCCCGGCTGACGCTCACGTTTCCACCATGGCTGTATTCCACTATTCCACCGTTGTCTTACGGCAACACGTCACTTCGCCAGATTTCAGAACGGGATTTCTCCTTGAGCGAGACTCTTTCCATAATGTCAGACACTTATAATAACAATCAGAGCCTGTCATGGCAAAATCAAGCACTTTTAGTGGACGTAAATGACAGTGCCAGCTTGCCCCAACAGCACCGTATTGCAGCCCGTGACTAGCTGCTGTCTGCAGCGCTCTCCCTCAATACTATACCAATTTCAGAAATTGTTGTCCCTATTAGTCATTTAGACACAAAAACATGGGAAAATAGGTTGAAAAATACTGAAGTAACCCTTTTAAGTTATTATAAAAATAGTTGAGTTTTCTGCTGATCGATTAATAGATAAATAGATTAATTTTTTCAGCTCTAAAAGAGCCACAGCATATCATATAGGGAGTTATTTCTACACTCTAGAGCAGATATCTTTTACAACAGCCCAGGACCTCTGCAGTAAGTATTACTTGCTTTTCTAGTACAAAGTGCTGGGGGACAGAAAGATGAACTGGTTGATGTGGTTTGATGTGTATCTCATAAATAGCATCTCAGGGATTGAGTGTCACGAAGAGCCTGTGATAAACTGCAGGACTGCAGAGTTCACATTGCTTTTATTTATTTATTGGAGACCCTGATGGAGTTGTTGCACAGATTTAGAATCAATTTAGAGCACCGTTGATGCACAGGCAGTGAGTGACTTGCTGGTTTCGCCCTCGATGAACCTGTTAGTCATGCAGCAGCACTTTACTGTAGCGAGGACGCAGAGCAGAGCAGAAACAAATCAGACTGAGAGCTATGGCTGAAAGCAAAAGCTGGCTGCTAGAGTCTGATATTTTGCTTTATTCCTTTTCTTTTTTACTTTTTAATTGATTTTTTTTTTTTTACTTTATTTTGTATGCTAAGTTATGAATATATTAAGTGTAAATGTGGTGATAATGATGATGACCTGATCGCCTGATACAATCAAAAGCTATAAAACAGCGACTCTTGTTTTATCAACAATTTCCAAGGTCAAGAATGTGATTACAATATATGTTGTCAAAGCTAAAGCGATAATAACCTGTTAACACGCATTAATGTAACTTGCAATTTTTAGGTTGTAGCGGGCTCAGTTTTCTCAGCTAGAGCGAAGATACTGGCATCATATGAAACTAGAAAACCTAAGGAACCCAATTGGTACCAACCATGTCATACTAGCTTGTCATGAAAGAGGTTAAATAACTCTCCAAACTTACGTTAAATTTTGGCAAGGAAAAACTGGCAAGGCCATTTTCAAAGGGGTCCCTTGATCTCTGACCTCAAGATATGTGAATGAAAATGGGTTCTATGGGTACCCACGAGTCTCCCCTTTACAGACATGATCACTTTATGATAATCACATGCAGTTTGGGGCAAGTCATAGTCAAGTCAGCACACTGACACACTGACAGCTGTTGTTGCCTGTTGGGCTTCAGTTTGCCATGTTATGATTTGTTCCTATTTTTTATGCTAAAAGAAGTACCTGTGAGGGTTTCTGGATAATATGTCATTGTTTTGTGTTGTTAATTGATTTACAATCATAAATATATACATACATTTGCATAAAGCAGCATATTTCCCCACTCCCATGTTGATAAGAGTATTAAATACTTGACAAATCTCCCTTTTTAAGGTACATTTTGAACAGATAAAAAATGCGTGATTTATTTCCGATTAAATATTTGAATCGATTGACAGCCCTAATGGGAGTATACGTTTTCCATATCATGATATGCCTAGAAATTGAGAAAATATTTTTATTAACATTGTGAGATTGATTTTGACCTCTTTGCTCTTATATATTTACCAGGATGCGGTTTGTCTAATGCTAACTGGAAAGTTTCAGCTCCACACTGCTGCAACCAACAACAACAAGAGATTCACCGTTTGATGCACAAAAGGACTGAAGTCAAGACGCAGAGCAACATTTCTTTTTGAAAACCGATTTAATTTACAAAGAGTCAGTGACAGTTTTACAGTGCACATGACACAGAATCCCTACTGAAGGTTCGCAGAACCCTGATGAAAAATATCAACAACAGTGCTGAAAAATGACACTTAGACAACTGTAAATAGGAAGAAATAAACATTTACATACACATACTGTATGATGACATCTCAGACTGTGCCTCATCGTAGCAGAAACTGTGTGTGTGTGTGTGTGTGTGTGTGTGTGTGTGTGTGTGTGTGTGTGTGTGTGTGTGTGTGTGTGTGTTGGACCCTCTGAATGTACAGTATGTATTGACCTGAATACTGAGACAACACCATATGGATCGAATGGCCAAGACACTCAAAAGACCTCAGGCCTAATCCCTGCTGGCTAAATTGATTGGTCTAGGATCCCATTTAAAACTGAGTGAAATTAACTGTTTTTTTTTTCACAACAATAATAAGTTAGAGCATCAGATTGTCCTTGCATAACAGTGGTACTCTATAAATACAAAGTATTTTGGGTCAGAGCGGGCAGTGTCATCTATAATCCTGAGGGAATCCTGATATTTATGTGAAGGAAGCTGTAGTTTTTTTTAAACTTTATTAATGTTATGATGCTCCTTGAAACGAAAAACACTGAAACCGTTTATTATGATACAAGAGAATAGATTAACTGATCGGTTTGTGGTTTAATACACATGTGGTGTTATTGTTTATTGTAACGTTACCATGACACATTTATCTGTGCAGAATAATGAAAACCATGCGATTGGATATTACAGTAAATGTTCGTTATTGCTGCTGTTTTGGTTGATGACGAATATGTACAATGTTCTGTACATTGGTCCTGTCTGATGGAGATTACGGGTCTTTACCTCCACTCTCAACTGTCTCATCACTGTTACAGCCCTGTGATGTATTCACTGTTGTGTGTGTGTGTATATACAGTATGTAACATCATAATTCAGTTCATCCTCAACGCTTTGGGATTAAACGAGACCGTTTTGCATCTTCTTCGGGGCTGTGGCGAACGAGCTTTACATAACGACCGGGTACCAGATGGCAGTCCGTCAGTCAGTAGTCATGCTTGGCTGTGCCATCTTTACCCTCCTCTCTCTGCGGACTGACATTTGACTCAACATGTGCCATGTCTACACGGCAGAGAAGAAAAACGAGCATTTCTAACATGACGGCAAGCACAACATTGCTGATTACGAGCGACAAATCTCAAAGTTTAATGTGCAATCTTCGAACTAGACATGCACTGTATTGCTGTTAACGTCTTTCTAGGCGAGATGAGATGAGGCAAGACTTCTCTAAACTGTTGTTGAAACCCATTTAAATGCGGCAGTGTCTCATAGTTTACTCCTGTGTAACATTCATTCCCTGAGCAAGGCGAATGAGACGGACGGGGTTTGTTAAACCTGAGTTTCCGAGGCATCCAGGCCTGTTGGAAACAAAAGTGAGCTTATGGCTGTGTTTAGTGGCAGTGCGTTCAGTAACAGCTGTTTTGTAGCATCACTTATAAAAACGGTAACCATGCAATCCAACAGTTGGTGTTTCTATTCATAGATGCAAAGAAGTGAGATATATGAGAGTCCTGCAGCATAGCAGTGGAAAAAGTCTGTGGATTATGTTATAAAGATGTGTAATGATGGCGACATTCTGAGGAAGATGTCAAGTACCGTCTTTTAAGACATCCAGAGAACGCAGTCATACATGCACACACACACATATAAGAAGAAATTTGAATAATACAAAACTTGCAGCATTACTTCTCAGAAAACGTCTCTCCAGCACACACTCGCACACCCAGACACACACACACAGCAAACAAGGTTTAGGTTTTGAGGATTGTCAGACAAAATGTTGCCCTGATAATCTCGTTGTGGGTGTGAAGTTCATCGGTTCATTTTTGGAAGATAACTGTATCCGAGCCTCTCGTTCAGTCATTCATTCGTTCCCCCTCCATCGCAGCCAAAATCCCCCCAGCACCTGTCACTCACTCAGTCTGGCATCACTGGCAGCCTGTTGGCCCGAGACTCACTGTCAGACCCACACAGCTGTGTTGTAGTCAAACAAGGGCTGCATTTTCTCCAGACCAGTCTCTGGCTGTCTCCTGTCTAAATAAATCCCGGCAAATGGCTGCTGGTGGACCTGGGGGAAGTGGTGGTGGTGGTGGTTCCTCTCGGCTTCAGCTAGATGAGGACACGGCCTGCCTTTGCCCTGCTGTCCATTTGCCCAGAAGGGCAGGTAGAAGCTGCCTTTTGAACTTTTGGGAGCTGCTTTCTTTGGCCTTTTGAAGAGGTCTCCCTCTGTCAGCTCGGGAGCCATCCAGCCGGGCCTCTCCTTGAGCAGCTTGTCCCTGTCGGGCCGGACGCTGCGCAGGAACTTCTTGAAGATGTTTGTGGTTAACGAGAACTTCCTGCAGATCTCCTGCGAGCGGCTGAGGCGGAGAGGGTGAGCCGGGGTGTCCGGCCTGTCAGCCCCTCCTCCGTCCGCTATCCTCTCCTCTCTCTTCCTCTCCTCCTCTTCCCCCTCTTCCCTCTCCACCTCGGGCAGGTCCAGCCAGTTGCCCACGAGGTCGGCGAAGACGTTGTCGCCCAGCACTAAGGGCTGACGGTTGCGGCTGCGGCTCATGAGCGAAGAAGTCCAGTCGCTGGTGTCGTCTGTGCTGTCCTGGGAGTAGTCGCTATCCAATGAAGGGCCCTCTCTGGAGAGGCTGTACAGGATCCCAGGCAGGTCCACTGCCTGAGCACGACTGGGAGCCTGTGGCTGCGGGTAGGGCTCCGGTGGAGGGTTTCCCACCGTCGGTCCGTAGAAATCCACCTGTGGGGCGGAGTATCCTGACCACCTCTTGGGTATAGACTCGAGGTCGTTCTCGCTTCTCGCGCTTCGTGCGCTTCTTTCACATTCCTCGCTCTCGCTCTCGAGGCTGGATGCCGAGGAAGATGAGGTCCCCAGGCTGCTTCTGTTTCGAGACGGGCTCCTGTCCTCTCTGCTGAAGGTGTTTCTGCTCTCCAGAGACGGCCTTGGACTTGCCATCGGGCTCGGGCTGGGCTCCTCGGGCATGGTCTGGCCAAAGCAGAACCCACGATCCTCGCCTGAGGTTGAAGCCGCTGTAGCTGACAATTCTGGAGGAGCTGGATGTGGGAGTCCTCGGTTAACGGGCCGACCAGAAATGTCGAGGTTTTCTAGCGCTGTCTGGACCTGAAGGAGCTTGAGTTCCTGGAGGGCTCCCATCATTGAATTCATCTGAGCGTGGAGGCCATCCCCAGCTTCTTTCATACACAGCTGCAGGGAGACAGAGAGATGAAGAGATTAATAAAGAGATGATGAGCGACAAAAAATCGAAACTGTCCCGTTGGGTTTAACAGCTAAAGACCTTGTAGAGGTCATCAACTCAATCATTTGACTCCTCAGCGTCCTGCATCTCATCCATCAAAGACTGATTTCCTTACTGTCCCCCCTCTTGTTCATCATTTATCTCAGCAGCAGCACCAGCACAAATCCATTTACATCCCATCAACTGGCAGTATCAAAGGCATTAAATACATGTATTCATGAATAAAAATCACCGTAGTAGTCCTGCTGTCTGTCTCTGTGCCGGTTAGACTCTTTTCTTGTGTATTTCTGGCTGCGGACCTTGTTTAATTATGGGTCATGTGACCTAGTTTTGGATGACAGGCCAGGCTCCCATATGGCCTGTGTAACGAGACAGGATCCAACTCGTGACAGCTGTAAAACAGACCAGCTTTCCACTTTTTTTTTTCCCTCAGTCTTCTACTCTTTCTATCACCATTTTCCATCCATTTACTTTAATCTATATTTGCTCTCTCCTCCGAGCTCTTTGTCTTCACTCTTACTTCCCTCTGTGGAGCAGTAATCATACACTCTGCTTTTATCCTCCTCCTCTTCTTCCTCCTCTCTCTTTCTGCCGTCATCTGTCTAAGAGCCTCTGTCATGTGATCTGGACTAACCGTCTTCTCCTGAAGGCAGACAGAAAGCCCAGAGGCAGCATCCTGACCTGTGTCTTAACTTGTATGCTTGAATCATTTGACCCAGACTTTTGAATCGTTCTCTTGATGTAACAACAGGTTTATCTTCATCCATGAACATGCTCACATTGGCAAATAACTGACTTGAAGAGTAAACCTGCCAGGAGGCCTCCCTTTTTAAAAAAAAAAAAAAGGCCGTGGGAAGACGAGAGGAAGTATGCAAGGAATTTAGAAAAACGTGCCGGCGTCTGTGGGAAACCGTTGGTTTTAAACTTCTAAAACACGCCTACTGCAGACAACACTGATCAACACTTCTTCCCTATAAGCCAACCCGTCTATCAGGATCTGTCATTAAACCGCAACAACATAGATAACCGCCAACTAAACATAAATGCAGTTTATTTCGCATAAAAAAATGGCAGGACTATATAAACTCTATAAAACAAATATTGTAAATCTTAAGAAATCGAAACCCACACCTTACCTTCTATAAACTGTCACAAAGCCGGAGGTATAAATATCCCTGTCTGTCTCCCTGTAGTTGTCAGTCTGCACCTCTGCCAGCCTGTCACTGTCTCTCAC
Source organism: Sebastolobus alascanus (assembly GCA_916701645.2). Classification (NCBI taxonomy): domain Eukaryota; kingdom Metazoa; phylum Chordata; class Actinopteri; order Perciformes; family Sebastidae; genus Sebastolobus; species Sebastolobus alascanus. The sequence goes on along the minus strand of CAKAOJ020000049.1, from coordinate 123,441 downwards.
CTTTCAAACGGTTCAGTATATCTGTATCTCTCTCCAATCGGGGGACACCGCTGGGCGTGACAGCCAATCAGCGCTGCCCGTCTAGACTGTAATCCCCAAACGGTGGGGGGGTAGGGGTCACTCAGGCGGAAATAGACTTCACAATTAGAGGAGCGAGAGGGGAGACGGCGAGTGAGAGGGACAGTGAGAGTCAGCCGGATGAGTAGGGATGGAAGGAGGGGAGGGGGGGGGGAGGGATCCCTCGCCATATGTTTAGATGTCAAAGCGAAAACTGTTGATGGATTTAATTATGGATGACACCATAAGAACACATGAGGGGGGTTCTAGAGGGAGGGGGGTTGGTGTAACATCACCAGGCTGTGATACTTAATCTTGAGGGAGCAGTGATTGTGTTGACCCCCAGGGTGGGAAAAGTAGCAGCGTAGGACAACTGACAGTACAGCATCATAAACAAAGCAACCTATAAGCACCGTGAGAGAAGAGACTGTTGCAGAACGAGGGTTTTCTGGGAAAACGGACAAATGTAGTCGATAACAAAAATTCTTGGGCTACATTTAGATGTGAAGTAAAAATCTAGCCATGAGAAAACATCCACAAAAATGATTGTTAGCCTACAAATATGTTTAAAATATATTGAATGTGTGAAATGTTTCTTTGGGGATGGTAATGTCAGATTGTCGGTCCACCACTTTGGTCCGGACTGAAATATCTCAACTATTGTATGGATTGCCATGAAATGTTACACAGAGAGCTTACTGACTTTGGTTTTCGCCCAACGTTTCCTTTAGCACCACTATGAGGTTAAGATTTCTTTTTTTTGGTCAAATGTCTCAACTATTGGATGGATTGCCATGAAATTTGGTGCAGAAATTTATGTCCCCTTGAGAATTAAAGGGATAGTTTGGGTGTTTTGAAGTGAGATTATATGAGGTACTTATCCATAGTCAGTGTATTACCTACAGTAGATGATGGTCGGCACGCCCCCAGTTTGGAGAAGCAGACCGGAGTTACCGCACGAAAGCAAAGCAATGTACTGCTGTGGACGGGGCTGGCAGCAAAACATATTTTAGATACCTAAAAGAAAGGCCCACCTAAAAAAATCAATATCAGTTTAAGTGTATGCTATATTTTGAATATTTTCACTGGTTTACCTTGCCATGAGACCGCTATACAGTCCATGTTTCTGACGGGGAATTCTGACGTTATCTATGCTCTCGCCAAAGCAATCAAACTGTAATTTTACCTCGCAGAACGCGGGGGGTAGCTGGTCTACCGCTGCCTCGATCAGTTAGGTTATTTGTGTTATGTGCGACTTTGGTTAGTTCGAATTCACCAAAGTCACACAATAACACAAACAAACTAACCAATCGAGGCAGCGGTAGACCAGCTACCCCCGTGTTCTGCGAGGCAAAATTAATGTTTTTTTAGTTTTTTCTTATATAATATAATTCATTTTATAAATCATTAGAATCTTTTGCAGATTATTTTCTCGATAGTTATCATTTAATCTATAAAAAATAATTGTCTAAAACCAAAGATATTCTATTTAGAATTATATAAAACGGAGAGAAAAGCAGGAAATATTTAAATTTGAGAAGCTGGTACCAGATAATGTTTGGCATTCGTCCTTGATAAATTGGTAAATTGATCATCAGAATTGCTGTTGATTCATTTTCTGTTAAGCGATTCAGCGCTATGTACTCACACAGTCTATACCTTGACACTTATCCAATACCCTGCACCATTAACATTAAACCTCTGGGTTAAAACGCTGTACTCATCACTAACATATGGCTGAGTAGGTGCACGGGGGCGTGAACAGCCTCTAAGATCAGATAATAAGCCTATCAATGCACGTGCTGGGAACAAAAGCCTCTGAGCTTCCCGTTGGTTCGCTAAATTAGGCAGCGAAGGTACGTGTAATTAGCACAATCGGGTTGTCTCTTGTCTTTGTGCCTTCCACATATGGCTGACTTCATTAGCTGTAATTGGCTGTGTCCTGGGAGAGAGAGGGGTGGGAGAGAGCGCATGATTACGGTTTACTTTCCTCCACATCAAAGGTCAACAAGTCTGAAGACGAGATGACGTGCGGAGTTCTGTATTGTCGTTAACATCTTCAGAGGCTGAATGTGGCTTTGGTGAAGTGTATGCGGGGATCAGCTGAGGGATTACCTCACTCTGAGCTGCTGGTGAAATCTGGACCACTTAAATGTATTAAATCTGCTTTGAAATATTATCTGCAGTCTAAAAGGTCTAAAACCTGTTTGCACACGCTAACCAAAAACACCCTAATTTAACACTCACATGCAACTTTTCCATTATCCTCAAAAACGCAGGCGTTTCCCGTGGTTATTTAAAACACACTGAGTTGTTTACTTGCGTTTCTATTCTAAGGCTACATTAATAATTCATATTGTGCCCTGCGGAACAAACAGAACAGTGGTAAACTAACCCTATTATTCCACCTTTACCATGCCAACTAACTCCAGGCACTCCGCCGCTGCCGTTTCAAGGCTGAACTTTGTGGCCCAAATATGTCAGCCTTTTCAACATTCATTCTGCCGTCTGCTCAGGATGCTAAACTTTAAAATGACGTCCCGCGGCGGTTTCTAGTTTAAACACAGATGCTGTTCATCCTGAGATTTGTCACTTCTACAATGCGTGAATCGGCTCAGGGCCTCATTAGGACAAAGACACAGAGGATGCAGACCTGACAGGACCTACACGAGCACCTTAAGGTCTTACCCAGAATAAAATGGAGACGAGGAAAAAACGTCTGTCTAATCTAATTTAACCGAGAACTGGGATGAAATTGGGGCTGCAGGGAATTTCTATACTGTCCAGAAACACTGGCATCATTAACCCAGTCTTGTTAAGTTTAGTTAAATCTCCTTTTTGAACTCAAGCCTCCAAACTATTTCAGACATTTGGTCCATCAAGCGTGTATTTCTATAAAAAGATCATTTTTTTATAAAGCAAGCGGAATGAAAATCTGCTGAACGAACGGAAGAAAGACAAACAGGGGCTGTCCGGATTCTCCCCCTTCATCCCCCACTACCTCTTCTTTGGCTGCAGTGATGCCAGCCAACCAGACATAATTGCCAATTAAAGGCTGAATGCATCAAAGTTTAAGAACAATGGCCGGCAGTTTTGAATTAATGTTGAATGGAGGCTTATTAAAAAGTTCTGACCATTTTTAATTAAAGAAAAAAAAAAACGATTGGTGATTCTTTATTTTATAACCTCATGTCAGGATCCATCTGAAGGTGCATCTAGATACCATTCAATATGCATGCAAGTGAATTAAATACCACAGAGTATAAATAAATCAATGCTCCTCCTCTGCTGTCTGTTGAGCTCGAGCTCTCTGCCTCAGCCTTGATATTACCTCCTTCAGTTATGGAGGGAAAAAATAAATTCACTGTGCAAACACACTGAGCTCACACATCCCGACATGTCCAAACATGCCTCGCTTGAATGAAGTCAGTGTCTTTTTAATAAGGCACGTACGCGTGCGCTTGCATGTTGTGTCCACTGATATACATTAACTGGATTGTTGGGTGAGAAATAATCGCACAAACCAGAACTCGAAAAACAAGCCAGCGCTTTATTTCGTCTGTGAAATACGGGCCGTTCACTGTTGTTGTTTATTTGTTATTGGCTGGAGGGGGGAGGAAACAGTGAGGCCAAGGTTATCAGACCCAAAAGGTCTTCCTGTTTAGAAGGAGCTGGCCAGCAGCAGCTAGTGTGTACTCCACCCTCCCTCCACCTCCACCCCCTAATTAAAAATGAATGGTGGGCTGTGTGGGTCAAGGACGGGAATGGGGTCTCTGTCCGGGGGACACAGAGGGGGTCTCTGTGACCGAGCTGCTGGACGCACCACAGACCGCTGTGGACGGCCCCGAGGTCGCCATCAAGAGGGCAATAAAGCTGTGGAGCGTTCACTGAGAGAAATAAATTACTGTGCGCACGGCAATGAATGCCTCTCTGACGAAAAGGTTACACGGTGACTCTGTTTGGTCCGAATGTCCCCAGGGTCACGTTCAGGAGAGGAAGAAGTGTGAATAATGTTCGAAAAAAGAGTGAGGGACATAAAAACCTCTTGTATGATGTCATGACAAATTGGTCGTTAAGTGTAGACATCCACATCTTAACCCAAATTTTATACCCCTTATATTCAATATGTCGATATGCTACTCTTGTGCCACTACTTCACACTGACTTTGTGTGTGTTTGTGTGTGTGTGGAGAGCTCCGACACACAGCAGTGAGAGGCTGCAGCGTGATAATAAAAACTACAGTCTTTTGCCTCGGAGCCCGTTTAATTAAAGGTTTTGGTAACCATCCCTAAATATAATGATTTTTCTTCATCATCGCATTTCAGACAGCCTTTTGCGATGTCTTTATCGAGCATGTTAATATTGCAATGACGATGAAAATACAATTTATCGGTCAGCCCTAGTGCACGGACCGGCAAAAACCTGCCGCACAGAATCCCCGCTATAAGGGCCGCGTCTGATGGAGTGACGCCACTTTGGCCGTCCGGACACTTGCCCTCTTGGATACGGCAAGCATAAAACATGCTAAACACTGTGATTAATTATAAATGCCTGAATTTTTACCAAACCCAAAGGGTCAGAGTTAAAGTTGCACAAGTAATTTTTGTAACAAACTATATGCCATCCTGCCAAAAGAGGCATTGAATCCAAGATTGCTTATGTAGGTCATTTTTAAAAACAAGGATTGGATAATCTATAGACCTCACTGTAAACACTTTTCATTGGAACTACTTTATAACAAAAAAAAAGTCCCTGTGAAAACTCCTGACACTGAATTCTGCGGGTTAATCAGCGCAACAGGAACACCGTTTCTGGAAAGAGATGATGCTCATGCATTTTTAAAATTGCATTCACCTCCTGTTGTACTGGGGTAGCAGCAGAAATCCCAGAGACGGATATGCCAAACGCTTGACAAATAAAACCCAAACTATCCGCAAGAGTCAAGTGGAAATGGAGAATTAGGTGTACTATGCCTTTAAAACAGATTATATTTAACCATATTTATCACTGCTTCTATGACCTGCTGCCCAGCAAAGACTCCCTGACTGCCTTTTCAGAGACGGGAGGTGGTTTAATAGCTTGTTTCCTGCTAGAGCTCATTGCTGCTGTGGGAGACACACGATGATTAGGATCCATATCATCATCTTTAGCAGATGATATTTGGAGAAAATCTGGGACCCAATCTGTTATCTTCCTGGCTGAATATCTTCAGAGGAAGCAATGATCGTTAGACAGGTCTTTGATAGCGCAGCAGTTGACGTCAGCGCCTGGTGTGTGGGCAGTGAAAGTGCACGGTCAATTCTCCAGCCCACAGTTGTAGCATCAAGTGTGACGTTAATTTGACAGAAACTTCGGATCCTGCCCCCTCTTAGTCTAACATCAGAAGCTCTCATGATGAGTGGCTTGATTTTTGTGCAGCATTGTGAGCATTTTAAAGCTCGTTGAGTTCAGTGATTTGTCAGGAGTGAATGGGCCTCCATTAATGCATTATATTATCAACCTCAGTAATGTGGCATTTATATACTGTACATGTCGCCATAATGTGCTCATGCACAGTTGTTCAGTGTGGAATACAGAGCATTTTGGAATTTCCTGTCTGAATTCTGTCTGAATGTCCTTTGCATATCTTGATAACCGTTATTCTGATCAACTTCAGACTTGGTGGGTGTATAGCTCAGGACCCAAGGGAGTGCAGTATCTAATGTGGTGCAGTTTGGCCAGATGGTGGTGTTATAACAATGAACTTTACACTTTGGCCTGTAACTTTTTAACCATAAGTCTCAGAAAGAAATTATTTTTCCCTGGATTTTGGAGGTTTTTTATTATTTTTTTTCTACTCCTTTTGCTACACATTTTGAGCAATCGTCATCAAATTTGGTACAGAACATCTCTGGACCAAGCCGGAAATAGTTACTTTTTTGGATTGTTGATGTTCCATACAGTTTTGCTATAGATGGCCCTCAAAGTTAGCTCAAATGATGTGGGAAGGGTTTATATTACAAAAAATGTCATATCTCCTGATCGCTTTGTGCTATTGTGACCACATTTGGTGGACATGTGTAGATATGTCTGTGACCATGACAAATTTGGTGCCATTTGGCCAATAGGTGGCGCTGTAGCAGCATCATCCATCTCTAAAGGAAGGAATCTCTGTCTGTGTATGCATGTATGACAGCCCTTTGCATATCTCGAGAACCGTTCATCCAATCAACCTCACGCTTGGCGGGTGCAAGCAGCCACACTGCAGTTCTCGACAACGCTGCAAGCAGCACTTCCGGGGGCCAAGCAATCGGCCCGTTCCAGAAGAGCATGCACTCCGAACAGGCACTGCACTAGTGCTATAAATACAGTGGGAGTAAATAGGCCTCTTTAAAAGAATTTAAAGCTGCGCTCATTAACATTTTTGATTTATTTATATTTTATTTATATATTATTTATGTTAACAATGGATCATTTAGCAGCTGAAGAACCAGACAGTTTTCTCAGGAGTTGGAGGAGACCAAAGATGGAGCTAAAAAGAGAATGAATATTTGACTCTGTCCAGATACACAAATCCACATAAATGCTAATGTAACTGTGTTTGTTGGACATATAATTAGGCATCTGTATGATGGCATGTTCACCAAAACAACTCCATACGGTGATAATTTGTCAATGCTGTGTTTACAGCTTGTCCCACTGCCCCCAAGTGGCCAAAAAAAATCAATTATTGCTGCTTTAACGCATTGCACAACACATCTTCCATTTTAGTAGCAGAACAATTCCAAAAATCCAATTTCTTCTGGCCACAGACAAAGCAATAACGTCAGACAAAATGTAATTTGAATGCCCCAAAGACACGAGAACATGAGAGAGAGCACAATATTGACCTAGACCTCAGTCCGAGCAACACCCATGAGAAATAATCCACATATTTCTTCAAATGAAAGCAAACAGAGGAGAGACACAACTCGATCTCAGAAAAGCGGGGTCACGTGTGGTTACAGCAGCAGCAGCAGCAGCATAATTAACCACTCCACTGTATCTGGAAACAGTAAATCCTAAACGTCTTCAGCTGTGATTTCCACTCTGTGAACCGTGATAAAGCAGGTTATGTGCGCGCGGTCTCATAATGATAAACAGGCTTTGTTAAAAGGTTAGTGGTTATAACTCAAACACAATGATCACCCATGCAAAACCCCTCAGCTGCCACCAAGAGCTATAGGCCAATTTTAGCCGAGGGGAAGGAAGGGCAGGTTGGGGAACAGGAGCCATGAGGGAGGCACCAAACAAACGGGCTTAAAGTTATACCACTACACTTCTTTGTGTTGTGTGCAGTTTTCTGATCCCACACCCTAAAGGTAACAAAGAACATGCAACTTTGAGGCACACGAGCTTTCCACACTACACTGTGCACTATTTTTCTCAGATTTCATGACCTCACACTTGCTGGCTTTGGTGTTGAATTCCAAGCTGACAGTCATGTTTTTGAAATGTGCCTCAGGTGTGAAAGGGATAAAGGAGTATGATTCATATGAAATCAGCTTCAGTAGAGATGACACCAAAAGGTTTGACTTATGCTTTAGTGTCTGAAATGCAGGTGTGAGCCCTACATTTAGACAAGATGACTCAAAGGCGTGTCAGCATTTGTATCTTCGACTTTAAGCGGGCAGGAAAGGCTTATGTTTTTGTTTCATGACTCTTTGTCTGTTGTGTGAATAATGAGTCTTGCGTGAGCTTAAAAATATATCATTGTTACCATTATATCCTCAGGATTTCTATGGAGCCTCGCAGTGCTTTTTATAGGAACAAATGGGAGCCAACAGCCTGTTGGCTCCCATTTGACTCTGCTTTCAGTTACAAAAATGAAAGACGATGATACACTTGAACTGACTTGAAAACAAATCTGCCAGCTTTGAGTTTTAGCGTCACTGGCATGTTGGATGTGGTCAGCAGTTGGGAGAAATGGCCCCAGACCTTGTCGTGTCAAGGGTCAAATGTTCAAGCATGACCTGACACTACCCCACACAGACTGACCCCCCCCGACCCCTGACACAGTATTCACACTTTCGTATGACACTCTTCTTTTAGAGCAGATGGTGCATTGGGTTTCAGGGTGTTAACTGCGGGGCACTGCATTCACAGAATGCCATGTTCACATTTCTGTGAACCAAACTACAAGGTGAACATTTAAAGGACCGTACTAGAGTTTTTTTTTTTTTTTCAAGTTTCCGTTCCTTATTTAAACAATGTTTGCTTCATTAAGTTGGTAACCGTTTTCAAATGCATGCTGTACAGTTTTAGGTCTTTGGATATATTTTTCCACCGGTTTCTGGCAGCCATTAGTAAGCAACCATTTCCATACAGTATGAAAATCAATTAGCAGACTCTTGAAGGCTGGTTCCAGACCTCTGAATCGCTGCCCACATCTCCGTTTATACGATATCCAGAGCATTATTATAGCAGCAAACAACTACTTGCTATGTAAAGATATAGAGGAGCAATGTCTACCTGAGCAGAGAATGAAGTCTCTCTCTCTCTGTGTGTGTTGTAATCAGAGCTTCTCCATGCTTTGTTTACATAGCCGGGCCGGGTGCATGCTTTTAGTGCATGTGAGCGTGCCCCACTGGCTAGCTCATGACCACTGATCTGCACTACCCTCATACGGCAGTTACAGCTGATTACGCTGTTTTGACCGACGGCGCCCATCCGGTTCCCACTGTTACTTGTCAGCAGTGTTGCCTTTTGTTTTAACTGTTAGCGCTGTTAGCACCGTTAGCTACGAGCCGCCGGCTCAGCTCTCGCCATGTAGAGAGCCATGCGAAGGCAAAAGAATTGCTCCCAATCGTGCATTTAGCACCATTAAGTGTTTCAAAGAGGTTTTGGTATTGTGCTCATAAATGGCTTTGAAGATGGGTTTAAGAATAAAGACATCATCTTCTTGCGAATAGCAGGAAATATAGAGTCGGAAATATGGCCATAAAAAGATGACAAGCGTGGATAATATCGATGCAGCTGTACAGCTCTTTATATGGCAACTTATAGAACTTTTAAAAGCTACATATTTCTTTGATTGATGTGAAAAACTGCCTAGAGACCAATACCGTAGCTTCCTTGCTGAGTAAAAATGACATCAGCTGGACGGACACGTCACTCACTACTACTGATTAAGGCAAGGTTAGGGCAAAACCCTCCCAGAAAGAAAAACGGCCAACATAAACACAATGTCACACAGACTAATAAAGTGAACTGAAATGGCAATTCAGTCTCATCATCAGGCTCATAGAAACTTGCCTAAGTTGTGCAGTTATTACACTGAACATCAAGTCGGCATTAATTATTGTCAAAGTTATTGTGGCATGGGTAATGTAGTGCAGTCAAATCAATCTCCAATTAAGCTGCATTATCACGATGATGTATCGTTGACAAAATGAACTGAGACTTGATATTGAGTGTGATGGATTACACAACTCATACATTTCAACAGTCTGCTAACTGATTTTCATACAATACAGAGATGAATGGAAACCAAGGTCTTTAACTTTAGCTTGGTTTGCAAAATGCTTCAAAGACTGTGATGTTGGTTTTAAATGACCGTCCCAGTTGTTTTGCATGATTTAGACCCTTTACTACACCTTATAGTCACAAGTGATATTGAAGAACCACTCGACTCTGCAGCAGGTGTTAGTCGGTTGTTAGATGTTTGTGATCTCTGCGTTTCGGATGGAGCTGGTTTACCGCTCTCCAGTGGGCACTGGATGAAAATCCGTCACAGTGGAAAGAAAAGTGACAACCTTGGCATGGACACCCCTCGCTTTTCTGAACAACAGATTGCATCCCACATGGTCCTTTGCAGGGGGAGACTGCCTCGGCTTTTTAACCGGCATCTGCTCTCTGTTCTCCTGTTTGATCCCCGGCACGGCGCAACACTTTTCCCATTATGTTACCAAGCTGCGATATGGCAGATATAACGCAGCATGTCCTCCTGGCATCGATGTCTACTCCCCTAAAATCTCAAGTGCCACTTCACAGACGTGTGGCTAATTTGGAGAGGCGAATTCACAGAAGTCACAGAGCAGATCCTGTTGCAAAACACGCAGCCATGCGAGGCTTTTCTGTGGGCCAGTGGCTGGATTGAAAGAAAAAAAAAATCTGTGTCTGCTTTGAAGATGATTCCAAATGAAGTCTGTGCCAGTTAAGGCTCCTTTGAAAATGGTCCTATGGTGTGTCCCTGCCAAGTGATTTGGGTGTGAGGGTGCAGCTTACAGATTTTGTTTTTAAATTTCAAGGACGGGAGTAAGAGATAGCGCTCTAAATGTGCCACCATCAAACACATTTGTTTATTAGAGGAGAGGAGATGTGCTCACATTAAATAAGGGAGACTGACAGATTAATTTAGGGCGTAATAATGTGATGAAACTCACTGTGACTGCCAATTTCACTCACTCCACTAAAGCAAGACCTCACAGTAGTCTGTTGTAGGGCTGCAACTCACGATTATTTTCCCTATCGGTTGATTATTTTCTGGACTAATCAATTATTTGATTTGTGTTTAAATTGTCTGTTCCCCAGAGCTCAAGGTGAGGTCTTCAAATGTCTTGTTTTGTTCGACCAACAGTCCAAAACCCAAATATATTCAGTTTACGATGATATTAAACAGATAAAAGCAGCAAATCCTCACATTTAAGGAGCTAGAACCAGCAAACTCTTGGCATTTCTGCTTTAAAAGTAAATCAAACGATTATTCGACTATCAAAAATAGTTGCTGGATAATTTTCTGTCTTTCCAGCTGAGCACATGATTCAATTCACTACAAAGCTTACACGTATTTCTTTTTGGAACCATCTGACTAAGTGCAGTCCTCTTTGACAGAAGAGGAGAAACTGTCTTGAGCTCATTAAGCTTAAAACATCTGTCCCAGATGCGTGGACAGAGAGGAGGATATGTAGGCTACACATGCCTGCTCAGAGCTTTAAGCCTACACAGATTAATGCCATTGAAAACACATGCACCCCCAACTGAGGCTAAAAAAAACTAGAATATAAGAGAGTACAATTAATAAACGAAGAAAGCACCACATCTCAGGTTGTTTTGAATATTTTTTTTATGAGAAATTAATTTATATATTGTTGTTGGCGCGCACATAAGCGTGCCAATTTGCACAGTTAAAATGCGTAATATGCACATAAATAAAGTAGAACGACATCCTTCAGTGCTGATTTGCAATAGTAGAAGTACAGTATAGATGCAACATAACATACCAGCTCCTGCTTCAGTCGCCTCAGACACGAATCCATGTTTTTGCATTCTGGTTTGGAGAGCTGTTGTTCCATGTTGTTTTTGGAAATACAAGAATTTCAGATGAAACGCGTCGCCGGTCGCCGCTCGAGCATGACTATGAGAGCTTTCTGCCGGGTTAGGGGGGAAATTAAAAAACAAACGCTCTCTCGGAGAGCAGAAGACAATTTGCGATCGGAGATGCGCGAGTCCTGCTGAGGAATGCGCGCACGGCTCGAGATGACGCGAATCCTGTAATTAAAAAACAAACTCCTGATGACGAAGATGCGTTTACTCCAAAAACATGATAATGAGGTCCTTCATGTGGCTACATCAAGAGACTCAGTCCGTGTGTGTGTGTGTGTGTGTGTCTCAGTGGCCGCTGCTACTGTCAGCCTGCTGTGTGTGTGTGTGGTGCTCAGCCCGTTTTTTTCCCCCCTCTGCTATTTTCCCATTCAAGAGGAGCGCTTACGTTGCCCGTCCAATTTCCTCCAATGAGTGAGCCTCTCAGGACAGACTAAATCTCATTCAAACGGGGATCCCTCATTTATTATGGACGAGTAGCCTAGATTTGTTCACTGCAGCTTGTAATGATTTCACAGAGATATGAAACATCTGGAAGACTAGGTAGTTGGGGCAACTGAAAGAGCATACAAAAGTAAATATTTCTATGTCAATAACACTGTCCTGACTAGAATAGATTCTGCAGCCACTGTTGCGGCTCATTGGACTTGAAGGAGGAAGTTTAAGGAGGATGTGTCTAAAAGAAACCACATGTGTCATGAAACGAGCCATAGGGCCAGTTTCCTGGCCACCTTCACTGCGGTCAGAGAGGAAACACCTGAGCCACAGGCTTTTGTTGCGTGACCCGGATATAATGCTTTATTAGCAAAGGGGAAGGAAGAGTTGCAGATACAAGGAACCCATCTGGAAGTTGTTTATCACTCCCTCCTTCACAATATAGATTTGACATTTCTGAAATGCAGTGTATATAACATTCACAGCATCTCCTCAAATCTGAAGATGTGTCCAGGAAACTACATGAGGACTGTTTCACCATGAAATGATTGTGTTGCTGAAAGGAAAAGGGAGGACATTTAAGGGAAGGTACTTAAATAATCCAAACAACTACAATATTTACATTAAGGAGAATGTAATGTATTCTATGCTGTTCTCCATATGTCCCTGGCATTAGGTGAATTCACAGAAAAGCCCATCAGGGTGCCAAGCATTGGCCGAGCATTGAATGTAATCTTGCTTAGTTTTTTTGATCGGATAGTTACAGATTTCAATCAAAATATTGCCAATTTTATTTAGGCAAATTTCTTTCATGCCTGCTTGTGTTTAGACAACATATACGCTTTGAGAATTTTGGCTCCTTTAGAAAAACTAAAAACTCTGTTATCGTATTGACATTTACAAAAGACACCCAGCTTTATAATGCAAAAATAGATGTCAGACTCTATAATGTCCAGTCCAGGGTTACGTAATGCATCACATACATGATAATATCCAATTGTATTTTTTTCTGCCAGTTGCTCCCTGTCCAGCGAAGACCTTTAGCTGATGTTCAGGAAACCCGGCACCCTCCGACCTGTTTCTGTCATCTGGAAGTTTTCATATCAGGCCTGATGTTGGTGATGCTCCCAGATGGATGGACAGACGCTAAGAGAAATTAAGTCTATTTATAGACTTCTCTGCTATGTTCGTATACAGCAGATTTATAACTCTTTGTTTGTTCAGTGTTCAGTGTTCAATTTTACTGCTGCTAAAGAATTTCTTTCATGGATATGGTTGTTTTATTAATAAAAACAAAGAAAAGCTTTTGATACCAACCAACCAACCAACACAGCAGCATATTGAGCTGACCAACTATTGGGCATTAAACCATCTCTGATGGGCTAATTTTCAAAGCAATTCCATAATCTAACTAGTTAACTAAGTATCTATCTAGCCAAGAAAATACCTAACCATTAAATAACACATTCACGAACACATTCTCTATCTTCATACAACAGTTCGTACGATCTCTTACAAAAAGTTGTTCCTCATTTTTTGTGCGTTCTCCTACAAATGTCCAGCAACACGTGTCAATTTCCAAACGTTACATACATACAGTCCTTTCAAAATCAACGTTTGTCTTCACGGGAAACAGCTTAGTTAGGTTTAGGCAACAAAACAACTGAGTTAGGTTTAGGCAACAAAACAACTTGGTTAGGTTTAGGAAAAGATCGTGGTTTGGGTTAAAATAACTCAGAAGGTAGCTTAACTTAAGTACAGAAGTTACGTGACAAATAAATCAATGTAGACTTCTGGTTTTACATGAGACATGAACATCGGTCTTGTGGGTGAAAGCCTGGTGTTTTTTGACCCACCCAACCACCCCGACCTCCTCCCTATGCAGCGTTTGTCGTTCTTTTATACTTCCTGGTTCACAATTACATGGATTAAAATTATGCATTGATTTCGTGGGATGTATATGAATTACAGTACATTACTTTTCATAGCAATAGCTACGAACGGTGTATGAGAACAGCTTGAAAACATAGCAATCACAAATTCACGCAGAAATTAAATATATTATTTGCAGACATAAATGTATCTCGTATACAGCTAGATTTAAAGGTGCAGTGTGTAGGGTCTGGCGGTATCTAGCGGTGAGGTTGCAGATTGCAACCAAATGAAACTTCTCCCGTGTGCCAAGCATGTAGGAGAACTACATTTGACCGATGTGAAAATGTGAATGGCCCAATCTAGAGCCAGTGTTTGGTTTGTCCATTCTGGGCTACTGCAGAAATGTGGCGGCCGGCTCCATGAAGAGGACCCGCTCCATATGTAGATATAAACGGCTCATTCTAATCTAACGAAAACACAACGATCCTTATTTTCAGGTGATTATACACGAAAGAAAACATACTTTTTAATATCATATTCCATTTCTGCCAATAGATCCCCCTAATGTTACACACTGTTCCTTTTAAATCAGCCCATTTGAGTGTGAAGACGCTGTACTTTGTATCTTTATCAGTCAGGAGTGAGATGATGACACATGGGTCTAATTTAACGTTTAGCAGGCTGCTTTATGATTCGGAACAATTTAATCCCAAATGTGACCTCCAATCTGCAGCTGCTTCTCCTGCATGTGTCCGCTTCCTCCCAGCTGTCAGCATGTGCACATACTGGATTAGGAAGTGTCTCCTCAGATCACTCAGCACTGAAACACACATGCACCAGCAGCAACTGTCCAACAATACTTATATATATACTCCACTGTTGTATTATCATCTTTTATGTGACTCAGTGAGTGTTATGACTTGTTTGGTTATCCTCATGTTTTTGTATTCAGGCCAAAAATGAATCAAACTACCAATAATAGATGAAGCTTGTCCTTTCAATGAAACCACTCTGTATGATATGATGACTTGTGGTGTGTTTTTATCATAGATGTCATTCCAACACACACACACAAACAATGCCAGTGTTTTGGCTGTAAACAGAAACTGCTACATATTCCTGCTGTCTGGACAAAATAACATAAGATTAAATTTAAACTATGAGGTTTGGGAAACATTGAAATTACTCTTTTGTCTAAGAGTAAAACTATCCTCTGTTATACGTCAGTTCGGTTGCTTTGTCAGCATCCCAAACAACGCTCTGGGTTGGAAAACTTAAAAAAAAGTTTGTACTTTGCCACCACTAGTTGCATGTGGGTCCCGTTGCACCAAATTTGCAACATGTAAGCTGGGATTTGTAGTATGAGATATTTTCCTCTCATTAATTTTGACAAGTTTCTCGCAAATCGCTTTTGAGTGATAGATACATTTTTAGGAACCTTATCACAAAGTAACATGTGAATTCACCTGCTCAAGTCAATGAGTGCGAACTGAGAGGTAATCGTGACTAGGGGTGTAAGAAAATATCGATACACTTGAGTAACGCAATATTGTGTTTTGTGATACTGTATCGATTCTCAAAAACACTGTTTTGATTTCTAATTAATAGTTTAAATGCAAAGATGTGTGGCACAGTGGTTCATTTTGTGTTGTGATTTTGTTACAGGGACTGTGATGAATGCAAATGCAGATCCCACTGTTGTGATTGCATAAAAACTTAAACTTATTCTACTCATATGTATGATTATTTTATGCATATGGTGGTGTGTTCTTTATACTATGACAGTTTTCCTAAAATTAGATTTAAAAAAACGCAATACACAGCCCTGATTGTGACTTCAGGACAAGTCAACCTTGTTTAAAGTTCATCTAAATTATGCATCAGGTCTATTAATGGTCTTCCTGTGCATGTGAGAGCAGTTATCCCTCGGTGTTGTGTCACTTCTCTGTACTGTAGTAGTGAGAATAATTGAATAGAAGATGAATTGATGCTTTCATGTTTTTAGATTTAAGAGAAACAGGACTCGGCACTGTGATGATGCAATGTCTTCCAGTTAATGTAATAACAGTCATTCCTAAAGTGTTAAATATGTAATAAAACCACATCAGGCTCCTGAACTGCAAGGTGACGTCTTTTATGTTATCCTGTTACATAAACCAGCAACTATTCACACTTCACACAAGTAGACTGATAAATGATAATGGAAAGAATACGAGGAATCCAATAACTTGAGTTATTGCTTTATTACTCAGCACTTTTTATTACATCATCAGCCGGACATATTCGATTCCTTATGAGGTGGCAATAGGGTAGGGATTAAGTATACAGTGCAACAGGTTCTTATAGTTATATGTTTATATTATATTAAGAGTTGATTAGTCAAACAGCAGAAAGTTAATCTGCAACATTTTTGTGATCGATTAATTGTTTAAGTAATTTTTTAAGCTAAAATGCAAAAAATCCACTGGTTTCAGCTCCTGAAATGTGAGAATTTTGCTGGTTTTCTTATGTTAGTAAATTGAATATCTTTGGGATTTTGACCGTTGGTCGGACAAAAGATATCAACTTTGGCTCTGAAAGGCTGCAATGGGCATTTAACAGAATTTTCTGACATTATATAGACCATTTAATCAAATTAATATACTAACAATTAATGGATAAATCAAGAAAATAATTGACAGATTATTCGATAATAAAAATGATTGTTGGTTGCAGCCCTATTCATTTTAATTTTAGAATACATTACATTATCCAGCAATGAAAGGAAGGAAGAGAGGAAAGAGGGAAGGAAGGAATACAGAAAATATAATTCACCTGCATCGTTTAAATGTGAGAGGAAATGTATTAAGGACATACTTTTTATGATTATTTTTTTCTTGTTCTACTCTTTTACCATTATTTTCTTTTTAGAGTTCACCCTGTTTTACCTACAACTGTTATAACATGATGTATTGGAGGTTATGTACCCAGTAATGACATAACTAACGTAATAAATAAAGTATAGAAAATGACATGGCATTACCAGTTGCTAGAAGCTTAACAATAACTACATCTTCTGTACTGTACTTACTGTAACCATATACATACACGTGGCTCTAATGCAAATTGTTATGTTTATACGGCCAATATGTATTGATTATTGACCTTTTGATAGGGACATATTTTTTTACTGTATGTCTCTTTTTAAGCAGACTTAATAGTCTTTGTCTGCCAAAGACGTTGGTACGCTGCCATCTAGAGGTTGGGATGTGTCACCACAGGACCTGCAGTAATTTGTGTTAAAAGTAGCTTTTACAGGGCATCCTGGTGACCTACAGGTTAAAGGTGTTGACCATGAACTGCAATGTCTTGGGTTTGAATCCGGCCGGTGGCCTTAGTTGCATGTCATTTGCTGTCACATCTCTACTGTCAATTCTCGAAATCAAGGCAGAAAAAAGTTGCGTTTCCAATGCATTGTGACACAGTGTGGCAGCAGTTTGTGATGCTTTTTTTTAGGTAGGGCTGTCAAAGTTAACGATAATAATGCGTTAACGCAAATTTGTTTTAACACCACTAATTTCTTTAATGCATTAACACAATCGATCTTCCGGAGGTTGTAGCTAGAGTGAAGATAGTGGCATCATATGAAACAAGAAAACCTAAGAAATTATCATGTCATAGTAGCTTGTCATGAAGGAGGTTAAATAACGCTCCAAACTTGTGCTAATATTTAGCGTGGAAAAACTGACATGTCATTTTCAAAGGGGTCCCTTGACCTCTGAACTCCAGATATGTGAATAAAAATGGGTTCTATGGGTACCCACGAGTCTCCTCTTTACAGACATGCCCACTTTTCACATGCAGTTTGGGGTAAGTCATAGACAAGTCAGCACACTGACACACTGACAGCTGAGTTTACCATGTTATGATTTGAGCATATTATTTATGCTAAATGCAGTACCTGTGAGGGTTTCTGGACAATATTTGTTATTGTTTTGTGTTGTTAAATGATTTCCAATAATAAATATACAAATACATTTGCATAAATACTGACAAATATCCCTATAAGGTATATTTTGAACAGATAAAAAATGTGTGATTAATTTGCGATGAATCACGATTCATCATGGACAATGGTGCGATTAATCGCGATTGAATATTTTAATCGATTGAAAGCCCTTCTTTTGTAAAACATTTTAGTGACAGAGAGACAGTTTGGAGTCAAACATCCTCACATTACACATCAGTCTAATTCTATTTTTTTTGGCTTTTCACCTTTTTAGAAAATCAAATTGTATGAATTTTAGGCATTTTATTATAATGGCAACTAATTAAGGTTATAGACGTTCAGAGATATGGAACATACAGTATATCCTTTGAACCCTGCTTGAATAATTTCTCCCACAATGAAGCTAACTTGTGAGGGGGTTTGATGTGTGGGTTTTTATCTCCAAACTGAGTTAGTCATAGTCTGTTTGAGTCATCCAGTCCTTCTGTGTGAAGACATGAGCCAGACAACCACTAATAATACGCTGTGAAAGATGAGTGTCACTTTTGTGGCCAGGAATGACCTGACAGTGAAACACCTGGTTAAATACATGAAAGTGTTTTTTGTGAAGTGTGTCAGAAACATAACTTCCCTGGACTTTGTGCATCGTTTTATGTTACAGCATTTAGATGTTGTTATTGCTTAGTGTTCTCCATCTTTACCCTTTGCTAAGCTTTGTGTTGGTCATATAATGTGGCATCATTTTGGGGCTACAGTTTCGATTCTGTTTCACATTGAAAATAATAATAAAAAGTTAGGATTGTGTTAATCTTATTTCACTACATTACATACATTTTTTTTATAAGCTTATAGGAAGAAATAGTATGAGTACACTCAAATTCTACCAACACAAACCTGTCCTGCCCTGTCAGTGTTTGTGTATATTGTTTTTGTTATTATAAGTCTGGAAAATAAAGTGTTGGAAAAAAAAGGAATTCTATTTGTTTTACCAACAAACTCCCTGTGCTAAACAATCATAAACTTAATGTGCTAAATATTACTCTTGACATAGTGTTCAAATGTAATGAATGATGCCAATGTAAATAATGTATGTAAGTAGGAATTATATTGGAAAAAGTACCATTCCAGCATGTTGGTTATTTAGACACATTGTTGTTGGATGTAATCACTGAATAAATCTCCCATTGACCTAAATGTTTGACTAGGTAGGGACCTGTTAAACCCAGTAGTGACAATAAAATAAATGCTTGTGTAAAATGTGTTTATTTAAGAATGCCCTACCCTCAACAAAATATGAATTTTGTATCATGCTGCCATCTAGTGAGACGTGTACATAAGTGCAGATACTGTAGGAACATATAGTTGTGACTGTAATATTTTCAAGGGTGTAACTTTATATTGACTGGTTCCTAATGCGCAGTGGTAGAGGAGGTATTCAGATCATTTACTTAAGTAAAAGTTCTTGTACCACACTCTAACAATCCTCCATTACGAGTAAAAGTCTTGTGTTGAAAATGTTACTTTAGCAAAATTATTAAAGTATAATCAGGAAAAAAGTACTAAAGTATTAAAAGTAAAAGAACTTGATGCAGACAAATGGACCCTGTGTGTGTTATACTATTATATATTTTATCATTAGATTATTGTATAATAATAGTCTTCAAAAAAAGTCAACGTATAGTATGTCGAAAAAAAAGTCATCGTATAGTATGTCGAAAAAAAGTCATAGTATAGTATGTCGAAAAAAAAGTCATAGTATAGTATGTTAAATAAAAAGTCATAGTTTAGTACGTCATAAAAAAGTCATAGTATAGTGTGTCGAATAAAAAGTCATAGTAGTTTGTCGAAAAAAAAAAGTCATAGTATACGTAGTATGTCGAAAAAAAGTCAGTTTGTCAAAAAACAGTCATAAAAATGTAATAGTATAGTATGTCGAAAAAAGAGTCATAGTATAGTATGTCGAAAAAAGAGTCATAGTATAGTATGTCAAAAAAAAAGTCAAAGTATAGTATGTCGAAAAAAAACTCATAGTATAGTTTGTCGAAAAAAAAGTAATCGTATAGTATGTCGAAAAAAGGTAATAGTATAGTATGTCGAAAAAAAAGCCATAGTATATTATGTCGAAAAAGTCATAGTATGTCGGAAAAAAGTCATAGTAGTTTATGTTGAAAAAAAGTCAAAGTATAGTATGTTGAAAAAGTCATAATATAGTATGTCGAAAAAAAAAATCACAATATAGCATGTCGAAAAAAAACTCCAGTATATAATGTTGAAAAAGTCATACTATTCTATGACTTTTTTTTCATAGTATACTATGTCGAAAAAATCATAAAAATTCACGATTGTATCTCGAAAAAAGTTATAATATACAACACACAACATTGATCACACATTAAAAGCAGTATTAAAAAGGTGAGTTTTGATTTGTGATTTCAATGTGGACAGATTGGTGCAGTCTTGGATTTCTTCGCAGAGTGAGTTCCAAAGGGAGGAGACAGCTATGGAGAATGCTCTGTCGTCCCAGGTCCGGTGGATGGTCCTGAGTGGTGGAGACAGGAGGTTGGCAACAGAGGAGCGGAGGCTACTGGAAGGACTGTGGTGGTGGAGCAGGTAAGTCATTAAAAAGTCATAGTATGTCGAAAAAAGTCATAAAAAGTCATAGTATAGTATGTTGAAAAAAGTAATCGAATAGTATGTCAAAAAATAAAAAAAAGCCATAGTATAGTATGGTGAAAAAACGTTATGGTATAGTTTGTCTGAAAAAGTCATAAAAAAGTAATGATATAGTATGTCGAAAAGAAAGTCATAGTATAGTGTGTTGAAGAAAAAGTCATAGTATAGTATGTTACAAAAAAGTCAAAATACGGTATGTCGAAAAAAGTCATTGTTTAGTATGTCAAAAAAAGTTATAGTATAGTATGTGGAAAAAAGTCATAGTATAGTATGTGGAAAAAAAGTCATAGTATAGTATGTCAGTAAAAAAGTCATAGTATAGTATGTCGAAAAAAGTTATAGTATAGTATGTGGAAAAACGTCATAGTATAGTATGTCAGTAAAAAAATAATAGTATAGTATGTCGGAATAAAAGTCATAGTATAGTATGTAAAAAAAAAGTCACAGTATAGTATGTCGAAAATTTTCATGAAAAAAGTCATACTATAATATGTCGAAAATTTTCATGAAAAAAAGTCATACTATAATATGTCGAAAATTTTCAGGAAAAAATGACATAGTATAGAATGTCGAAAATGTTGATGAGATAAGTCATAGTTTAGTATGTAGATTAATTTTATGGAAAAAAAACTCAGTATAGAATGTCGAAAATTTTCATGAAAAAAAGTCATACTATAGTATGTCGAAAATTTTCATGAAAAAATGTCATAGTATAGTATGTCGAAAATTTTCATCAGAAAAAGGTCATACTATAGTATGTAGTACATTTTCATGAGAAAAGTCATACAATATTATGTCGAAAATTTTCATGAAAAAATGTCATTGAATAGTATGTCGAAAATTTTCATTACAAAAAAGTCATAATATAGTATGTTGAAAATTTTCATGAAAAAATGTCATAGTATAGTATGTCAAATTTTCATGAGAAAAGTCATAGTATAGTATATAGATTCATTTTGTGGAAAAAAAAATCATAGTATAGTATGTCGAAAATTTTCATGAAAAAAAAGTCATACTATAGTATGTCGAAATTTTCATGAAAAATGTCATAGTGTAGTATGTCGAAAATTTTCATGAGAAAAGTCATAGTATATAGAATCATTTTGTGGAAAAAAAAGTCATAGTATAGTATGTCGAAAATTTTCATGAAAAAAAAGTCATACTATAATATGTCGAAAATTTTCAGGAAAAAATGACATAGTATAGAATGTCGAAAATGTTCATGAGAAAAGTCATAGTTTAGTATGTAGATTAATTTTATGGAAAAAAAAGTCATTGTATAGAATGTCGAAAATTTTCATAAAAAAAGTCATACTATAGTATGTCTAAAATTTTCATAAAAAAAGTCATAGTATAGCATGTCGAAAAAAAAATCAGACTATAGTATGTTGAAAAGAAACCCAAATTATAGCATGCCGAAAATAAAAAAAAGTCATAGTTTAGTATGTTGAAAAAAAAGTCATAATATAGTATGTCGAAAAAAAAGTCATAGTATAGCATGTCGAAAAAAAAAAGTCATACTATAGTATGTCAAAAAAAAGGCATGGTATAGCATGTCGAAAAATAAAAAAAAAAGTCATACTATAGTATGCCAAAAAAAAGAGTCCTAGTATAGTATGTCGAAAAAAAAGTCATACTATACCATGTCAAAATTAAAAAAAAAAAAGTCATACAATAGTATGTCGCAAAAAAAGTCATAATATAGTATGTCGAAAAAAGAAGTCATAGTATAGCATGTCGAAAAAAAAGTCATACTATAGTATGTCAAAAATTAAAAAAAAAAAAAATAGCAACGTATGTCGAAAAAAAACCACATACTATAGTTTGTCGAAAAAAAAAAAGTCATACTATCGTATGTCAATAAAAAGTCATACTATAGCATGTCGAAAAAAAAGTCATAGTACGGCATTGCTAAATTTAAAAAAAAAAGTCATACTATAGTATGTCGAAGAAATAAGTCATAGTATAGTATGTCAAAAAAAAATTCCTACTATAGTATGTCGAAAAAAAAAAAGTCATACTATAGTATGTCAATAAAAAGTCATAGTATAGCAAGGCCAAAAATAAAAAAAAAGTCATACTATAGTATGTCGAAAAAAAGTCATACTAAAGTATGTCGAAAAAAAAGTCATACTATATTATGTCGAAAAAAAAGCCATAGTATTGTATGTCGAATAAAAAGAGTCATATTATAGCATTTCGAAAAAAAGTCATACTATAGTATGTCGAAAAAAAAGTCATAGTATGGCATTGCTAAATTTAAAAAAAAAAGTCATACTATAGTATGTCGAAGAAATAAGTCATAGTATAGTATGTCGAAGAAAAGTCATACTATAGTATGTCGAAAAAAAAAAAGTCATACTATAGTATGTCAATAAAAAGTCATACTATAGCATGTCGAAAAAAAAGTCAGTGTGGCATTGCTAAATTTTTAAAAAAAAGTCATACTATAGTATGTCGAAGAAATAAGTAATAGTATAGTATGTCAAAAAAAAGTCATACCACAGTATGTCGAAAAAAAAGGTCATAGTATGGCATTGCTAAATTTAAAAAAAAAAGTCATACTATTGTATGTCGAAGAAATAAGTCATAGTATAGTATGTCGAAGAAAAAGTCATACTATAGTATGTCGAAAAAAAAAAAGTCATACTATATTATGTCGAAAAAAAGCCATAGTATTGCATGTCGAATAAAGAGTCATATTATAGCATTTCGAAAAAAAAGTCATACTATAGTATGTCGAAAAAAAAAAAAGTCATACTATAGCATGTCAATAAAAAGTCATAGTATAGCATGTCAAAAAATAAAAAATTAGTCATACTATAGTATGTCGAAGAAAAGTCATACTAAAGTATGGCGAAAAAAAAGTCATACTATAGTATGTCGAAAAAAATTTACACTATAGTATGTCGAAAATTTAAAATAGTCATACTATAGTATGTCGAAAAAAAAGTCATAGTATAGCATGTGGAAAAAAGGTCATAGTATAATATGTCGAAAAAAAAGTCATAGTATAGCATGTCGAAAAAAAAAGTCATACTATAGTATGTCAAAAAAAAGGCATGGTATAGCATGTCGAAAATTAAAAAAAAAAAGTCATACTATAGTATGCCAAAAAAAAGAGTCCTAGTATAGTATGTCGAAAAAAAAGTCATAATATACCATGCCAAAATTAAAAAAAAAAAATCATACAATAGTATGTCGCAAAAAAAGTCATAATATAGTATGTCGAAAAAAGAAGTCATAGTATAGCATGTCGAAAAAAAAAGTCATACTATAGTATGTCGAAAATTTTCGTGAAAAAATGTCATAGTATAGAATGTCGAAAATTTTCATCGGAAAAGGCGTAGTATAGTCTGGAGATTTCATTTTGTGGAAAAAAATCTCAGTTTAAAATGTCGAAAATATTCATGAAAAAAAAAAAAGTCATACTATAGTATGTCGAAAATTTTCGTGAAAAAATGTCATAGTATAGAATGTCGAAAATTTTCAATGGAAAAGGCATAGTATAGTCTGTTGATTTCATTTTGTGGAAAAAAAACTCAGTTTAAAATGTCGAAAATATTCATGAAAAAAAAAAAAGTCATCCTATAGTATGTTGAAAATTTTAGTGAAAAAATGTCATAGTATAGAATGTCGAAAATTTTCATTGGAAAAGGCATAGTATAGTCTGTTGATTTCATTTTGTGGAAAAAAACTCAGTTTAAAATGTCGAAAATATTCATGAAAAAAAAAAAAGTCATACTATAGTATGTCGAAAATTTTCGTGAAAAAATGTCATAGTATAGAATGTCGAAAATTTTCATTGGAAAAGGCATAGTATAGTCTGTTGATTTCATTTTGTGGAAAAAAAACTCAGTTTAACATGTCGAAAATATTCATGAAAAAAAAAGGTCATACTATAGTATGTCGAAAATTTTAGTGAAAAAATATCATAGTATGGAATGTCGAAAATTTTCATTGGAAAAGGCATAGTATAGTCTGTTGATTTCATTTTGTGGAAAAAAAACTCCGTTTAAAATGTCGAAAATATTCATGAAAAAAAAAAGTCACACTATAGTATGTCGAAAAAAAAGTAATAGTATAGCATGTCGAAAAAAAAAGTCCTAGTATAGTATGTTGGAAAAAAAAGTCATAGTATAGCATGTGGAAAAATATTAAAAAAAAGTCATAGTACAGCATGTCGAAAAAAAAAGTCATAGTATAGCATGTCGAAAAATTAAAAAAAAGTCATACTATAGTATGTCGAAAATAAAGTCATAGTATGGCATGTAAAAAAAAAGTCATACTATAGTATGTCGAAAAAAAGTCATACTATAGCATGTCGAAAAAAAAAGGTCATAGTATAGCATGTAGAAAAATTAAAAAAGTCATAGTATAGCATATCGAAAAATTTAAAAAGTAATAGTATAGTATGTTGGAAAAAAAAGTCATGGTATAGCATGTCGAAAAAAAAGTTATACTATAGTATGTCGAAAAAAAAAGTCATACTATAGTATGTCGAAAAAGAAGTCATACTATAGCATGTCGAAAAAAAAAAGTCATAGTATAGCATGTCGAAAAATTAATAAATTCATAGTATAGTATGTTGGAAAAAAAAGTCATAGTATAGCATATCGAAAAATTTAAAAAGTAATAGTATAGTATGTTGGAAAAAAAAGTCATAGTATAGCATGTCGAAAAAAAAGTTATACTATAGTATGTCGAAAAAAAAAGTCATACTATAGTATGTCGAAAAAAAAGTCATAGTATAGCATGTCGAAAAAAAAGCCATAGTATAGCATGTCGAAAAAAAAGTCATACTATAGCATGTCGAAAAAAAAAAGTCATAGTATAGCATGTCGAAAAATTAATAAAGTCATAGTATAATATGTTGGAAAAAAAAGTCATAGTGTAGCAGATCGAAAAATTTAAAAAGTAATAGTATAGTATGTTGGAAAAAAAAGTCATAGTATAGCATGTCGAAAAAAAAGTTATACTATAGTATGTCGAAAAAAAAAGTCATACTATAGTATGTCGAAAAAAAAGTCATAGTATAGCATGTCGAAAAAAAAGCCATAGTATAGCATGTCGAAAAAAAAAGTCATAGTATAGCATGTCGAAAAATTAAAAAAAAGTCATACTATAGCATTTGGGAAAAAAAAGTCATGATATAGTATGTCGAAAATAAAGTCGTAGTATAGCATGTGGGAAAATATTAAAAAAAAGTCATAGTATAGCATGTCAAAAAATAAAAAAAAAGTCATACAATAGCATGTCGGAAAAAAAAGTCATACTATAGTATGTCGAAAATAAAGTCATAGTATGGCATGTCGAAAAAAAAAAGTCATAATATAGTATGTCAAAAAAAAGAGTCATAGTATAGTATGTCGAAAAAAGTCATACTATACCATGCCAAAAATTAAAAAAAAGTCATACAATAGTATGTCGCAAAAAAAGTCATAATATAGTATGTCGAAAAAAGAAGTCATAGTATAGCATATCGAAAAATAAAAAAAAAGTCATACTATAATATGTCGAAAAATAAAAAAAGTCATACTATGGTATGTCGAAAAAAAGGTCATACTATAGTATGTCGAATAAAATGTACACTATAGCATGTCGAAAATTTAAAATAGTCATACTATAGTTTGTCGAAAAAAAAGTCATAGTATAGCATGTGGAAAAAAAGTCATAGTATAGTATGGCGAAAAAAAAGTCATAGTATAGCATGTCGAAAAAAAAAAGTCATACTATAGTACGTCAAAAAAAAGGCATGGTATAGCATGTCGAAAAATAAAAAAAAAAAGTCATACTATAGTATGCCAAAAAAAAGAGTCCTAGTATAGTATGTCGAAAAAAAAGTCATACTATACCATGTCAAAATTAAAAAAAAAAAAGTCATACAATAGTATGTCGCAAAAAAAGTCATAATATAGTATGTCGAAAAAAGAAGTCATAGTATAGCATGTCGAAAAAAAAGTCATACTATAGTATGTCAAAAATTAAAAAAAAAAAAAATAGCAACGTATGTCGAAAAAAAACCACATACTATAGTTTGTCGAAAAAAAAAAAGTCATACTATCGTATCTCGAAAAATAAAAAAAGTCATAATATAGTATGTTGAAAATTTTAAAAAAGTCATACTATAGTATGTAAAAAAAAATCTTAGTATAGTATATCAAAAAAAAAGTCAAACCTCATAGTATAGTATGTCGAACATTTTCATGAAAAAAAAGTCATACTATAGTATGTCGAAAAAAAAGTCATCGTATAGCATGTCGAAAAATGTAAAATAATCTACTATACTATGGTATGTCGAAAAAAAAGTCAAATTATAGTATGTCGAAAATAAAAAAAAAGTTATAGTTTAGTATGTCGAAAGAAAAGTCATAGTATAGTATGTCAACATTTTTTAAATAATATGTCTATACTATAGTATGTTGAAAAAAAAGTCATAGTATAGCATCTCGAAAAAAAAAATCATACTATAGTATGTCGAAAAAAAGGTCAAATTATAGCATGTCGAAAAATTAAAAAAAAAGTCATAATATAGTATGTCGAAAGAAAAATCATAGTATAGTATGTTGAAAAATTTAAAATAATATACTATACTATAGTATGTCGAAAAAAGAGTCATACTATAGTATGTCGAAAAAAAAGTCATAGTATAGCATGTGGAAAAAAAGTCATAGTATAATATGTCAAAAAAAAGGCATAGTATACGATATCGGAAAAAATTACACTATAGCATGTCGAAAATTTAAAATAAAGTCATACTATAGTATGTTGAAAAAAAAGTCATCCCATAGTATGTCGAAAAGAAAGTCATAGTATAGCATCTCGAAAAATTTAAAAAAAGTCATAGTATAGCATGTCGAAAAAAAAGTCATACTATAGCATGTCGAAAAAAAAGTCATACTATAGTATGTCAAAAATTTAAAAAAAAAAAAAATAGCAACGTATGTCGAAAAAAAACCACATACTATAGTTTGTCGAAAAAAAAAAAGTCATACTATCGTATGTCGAAAAATAAAAAAAGTCATAATATAGTATGTCGAAAATTTTAAAAAAGTCATACTATAGTACGTAAAAAAAAATCTTAGTATAGTATGTCAAAAAAAAAGTCAAACCTCATAGTATAGTATGTCGAACATTTTCATGAGAAAAAAGTCATACTATAGTATGTCGTTAATTTTCATGAAAAAAAAGTCATACTATAGTATGTCGAAAAAAAAGTCATCGTATAGCATGTCGAAAAATGTAAAATAATCTACTATACTATGGTATGTCGAAAAAAAAGTCAAATTATAGTATGTCGAAAATAAAAAAAAAGTTATAGTTTAGTATGTCGAAAGAAAAGTCATAGTATAGTATGTCAACATTTTTTAAATAATATGTCTATACTATAGTATGTTGAAAAAAAAGTCATAGTATAGCATCTCGAAAAAAAAAATCATACTATAGTATGTCGAAAAAAAGGTCAAATTATAGCATGTCGAAAAATTTAAAAAAAAGTCATAATATAGTATGTTGAAAGAAAAATCATAGTATAGTATGTTGAAAAATTTAAAATAATATACTATACTATAGTATGTCGAAAAAAGAGTCATACTATAGTATGTCGAAAAAAAAGTCATAGTATAGCATGTGGAAAAAAAGTCATAGTATAATATGTCAAAAAAAAGGCATAGTATACGATATCGGAAAAAATTACACTATAGCATGTCGAAAATTTAAAAAAAAGTCATAATATAGTATGTTGAAAGAAAAATCATAGTATAGTATGTTGAAAAATTTAAAATAATATACTATACTATAATATGTCGAAAAAAGAGTCATACTATAGTATGTCGAAAAAAAAGTCATAGTATAGCATGTGGAAAAAAAGTCATAGTATAATATGTAAAAAAAAAGGCATAGTATACGATATCGGAAAAAATTACACTATAGCATGTCGAAAATTTAAAATAAAGTCATACTATAGTATGTTGAAAAAAAAGTCATCCCATAGTATGTCGAAAAGAAAGTCATAGTATAGCATCTCGAAAAATTAAAAAAAAGTCATAGTATAGCATGTCGAAAAAAAAGTCATACTATAGTATGTCGAAAAAAAAGCCATAGTATAGCATGTCGAAAAAAAGTCATAGTATAGCATGTCGAAAAAAAAGTCATACTATAGTATGTCGTAAATTTTAAAAAAAACCATAGTAAAGTATGTCGAAAAAAGTCATAGTATAGTATGTCGAAAAAAGTCATACTAAAGTATGTCGAAAAAAAAAGTCATACTATATTATGTTGAAAAAAAAGCCATAGTATAGCATGTCGAAAAAAAGTCATATTATAGCATTTCGAAAAAAAAGTCATACTATAGTATGTCGTAGAAAAAGTCATACTACAGTATGTCGAAAAAAAAGGTCATAGTATGGCATTGCTACATTTTTAAAAAAAAGTCATACTATTGTATGTCGAAGAAATAAGTCATAGTATAGTATGTCGAAGAAAAAGTCATACTATAGTATGTCGAAAAAAAAAAAGTCATACTATAGTATGTCAATAAAAAGTCATACTATAGCATGTCGAAAAAAAAGTCATAGTACGGCATTGCTAAATTTAAAAAAAAAAGTCATACTATAGTATGTCGAAGAAATAAGTCATAGTATAGTATGTCAAAAAAAAATTCCTACTATAGTATGTCGAAAAAAAAAAAGTCATACTATAGTATGTCAATAAAAAGTCATAGTATAGCAAGGCCAAAAATAAAAAAAAGTCATACTATAGTATGTCAAAAAAAAGTCATACTAAAGTATGTCGAAAAAAAAGCCATAGTATAGCATGTCGAAAAAAAGGTCAAATTATAGCATGTCGAAAAATTTAAAAAAAAGTCATACTATAGTATGTCGAAAAAAATTTACACTATAGTATGTCGAAAATTTAAAATAGTCATACTATAGTATGTCGAAAAAAAAGTCATAGTATAGCATGTGGAAAAAAGGTCATAGTATAATATGTCGAAAAAAAAGTCATAGTATAGCATGTCGAAAAAAAAAGTCATAGTATAGCATGTCGAAAAATTAAAAAAAAGTCATACTATAGTATGTCGAAAATAAAGTCATAGTATGGCATGTCAAAAAAAAAAGGTCATAGTATAGCATGTAGAAAAATTAAAAAAGTCATAGTATAGCATATCGAAAAATTTAAAAAGTAATAGTATAGTATGTTGGAAAAAAAAGTCATGGTATAGCATGTTGAAAAAAAAGTTATACTATAGTATGTCGAAAAAAAAAGTCATACTATAGTATGTCGAAAAAAAGTCATACTATAGCATGTCGAAAAAAAAAAGTCATAGTATAGCATGTCGAAAAATTAATAAAGTCATAGTATAGTATGTTGGAAAAAAAAGTCATAGTATAGCATATCGAAAAAAAAGTTATACTATAGTATGTCGAAAAAAAAAGTCATACTATAGTATGTCGAAAAAAAAGTCATAGTATAGCATGTCGAAAAAAAAGCCATAGTATAGCATGTCGAAAAAAAAAGTCATAGTATAGCATGTCGAAAAATTAAAAAAAAGTCATACTATAGCATTTGGGGAAAAAAAGTCATAATATAGTGTGTCGAAAATAAAGTCGTAGTATAGCATTTGGGAAAATATAAAAAAAAAGTCATAGTATAGCATGTCAAAAAATAAAAAAAAAGTCATACTATAGCATGTCGGAAAAAAAAGTCATACTATAGTATGTCGAAAATAAAGTCATAGTATGGCATGTCAAAAAAAAAGTCATACTATAGTATGTCGAAAAAAAAGTCATAGTATAGCATGTCGAAAAAAAAGCCATAGTATAGCATGTCGAAAAAAAAAGTCATAGTATAGCATGTCGAAAAATTAAAAAAAAGTCATACCATAGTATGTCGAAAATAAAGTCATAGTATGGCATGTCAAAAAAAAAGTCATACTATAGTATGTCGAAAAAAAGTCATACTATAGCATGTCGAAAAAAAAAAGTCATAGTATAGCATGTCGAAAAATTAAAAAAGTGATAGTATAGCATATCGAAAAATTTAAAAAGTAATAGTATAGTATGTTGGAAAAAAAAGTCATAGTATAGCATGTCGAAAAAAAAGTCATACTATAGTATGTCGAAAGAAAAGTCATACTATAGTATGTCGAAAGAAAAGTCATACTATAGCATGTCGAAAAATTAAAAAAGTCATAGTATAGTATGTTGGAAAAAAAGTCATAGTATAGCATATCGAAAAATTTAAAAAGTAATAGTATAGTATGTTGGAAAAAAAAGTCATAGTATATCATGTGGAAAAATATTAAAAAAAAGTCAGTATAGCATGTCGAAAAAAAAAGTCATAGTATAGCATGTTGAAAAATTAAAAAAAAGTCATACTATAGCATGTCGGAAATAAAGTCATAGTATGGCATGTCAAAAAAAAAGTCATTCTATAGTATGTCGAAAAAAAAGTCATACCATTGCATGTCGGAAAAAAAAAGTCATGGTATAGCATGTCGAAAAAATAAAAAAAGTCATAGTATAGTATGTTGAAAATAAAGTCATAGTATGGCATGTCAAAAAAAAAGTCATACTATAGTATGTCGAAAAAAAAAAAGTCATACTATAGTATGTCAATAAAAAGTCATACTATAGCATGTCGAAAAAAAAGTCATAGTACGGCATTGCTAAATTTAAAAAAAAAAGTCATATTATAGTATGTCGAAGAAATAAGTCATAGTATAGTATGTCAAAAAAAAATTCCTACTATAGTATGTCGAAAAAAAAAAAAGTCATACTATAGTATGTCAATAAAAAGTCATAGTATAGCAAGGCCAAAAATAAAAAAAAGTCATACTATAGTATGTCGAAAAAAAAGTCATACTATATTATGTCGAAAAAAAAGCCATAGTATTGTATGTCGAATAAAAAGAGTCATATTATAGCATTTCGAAAAAAAGTCATACTATAGTATGTCGAAAAAAAAGTCATAGTATGGCATTGCTAAATTTAAAAAAAAAAGTCATACTATAGTATGTCGAAGAAATAAGTCATAGTATAGTATGTCGAAGAAAAGTCATACTATAGTATGTCGAAAAAAAAAAAGTCATACTATAGTATGTCAATAAAAAGTCATACTATAGCATGTCGAAAAAAAAGTCAGTGGCATTGCTAAATTTTTAAAAAAAAGTCATACTATAGTATGTCGAAGAAATAAGTAATAGTATAGTATGTCAAAAAAAAGTCATACCACAGTATGTCGAAAAAAAAGGTCATAGTATGGCATTGCTAAATTTAAAAAAAAAAGTCATACTATTGTATGTCGAAGAAATAAGTCATAGTATAGTATGTCGAAGAAAAAGTCAAACTATAGTATGTCGAAAAAAAAAAAGTCATACTATATTATGTCGAAAAAAAAGCCATAGTATTGCATGTCGAATAAAGAGTCATATTATAGCATTTCGAAAAAAAAGTCATACTATAGTATGTCGAAAAAAAAAAAAGTCATACTATAGCATGTCAATAAAAAGTCATAGTATAGCATGTCGAAAAATAAAAAATTAGTCATACTATAGTATGTCGAAAAAAAGTCATACTAAAGTATGGCGAAAAAAAAGTCATACTATAGTATGTCGAAAAAAATTTACACTATAGTATGTCGAAAATTTAAAATAGTCATACTATAGTATGTCGAAAAAAAAGTCATAGTATAGCATGTGGAAAAAAGGTCATAGTATAATATGTCGAAAAAAAAGTCATGGTATAGCATGTCGAAAAAAAAAAGTCATACTATAGTATGTCAAAAAAAAGGCATGGTATAGCATGTCGAAAATTAAAAAAAAAAAAGTCATACTATAGTATGCCAAAAAAAAGAGTCCTAGTATAGTATGTCGAAAAAAAAGTCATAATATACCATGCCAAAATTTAAAAAAAAAAATCATACAATAGTATGTCGCAAAAAAAGTCATAATATAGTATGTCGAAAAAAGAAGTCATAGTATAGCATGTCGAAAAAAAAAGTCATACTATAGTATGTCGAAAATTTTCGTGAAAAAATGTCATAGTATAGAATGTCGAAAATTTTCATCGGAAAAGGCATAGTATAGTCTGGAGATTTCATTTTGTGGAAAAAAATCTCAGTTTAAAATGTCGAAAATATTCATGAAAAAAAAAAGTCATCCTATAGTATGTCGAAAATTTTAGGGAAAATATGTCATAGTATAGAATGTCGAAAATTTTCATTGGAAAAGGCATAGTATAGTCTGTTGATTTCATTTTGTGGAAAAAAACTCAGTTTAAAATGTCGAAAATATTCATGAAAAAAAAAAAAGTCATACTATAGTATGTCGAAAATTTTTGTGAAAAAATGTCATAGTATAGAATGTCGAAAATTTTCATTGGAAAAGGCATAGTATAGTCTGTTGATTTCATTTTGTGGAAAAAAAACTCAGTTTAAAATGTCGAAAATATTCATGAAAAAAAAAAAGGTCATACTATAGTATGTCGAAAATTTTAGTGAAAAAATATCATAGTATAGAATGTCGAAAATTTTCATTGGAAAAGGCATAGTATAGTCTGTTGATTTCATTTTGTGGAAAAAAAACCGTTTAAAATGTCGAAAATATTCATGAAAAAAAAAAGTCATACTACAGTATGTCGAAAAAAAAGTAATAATATAGCATGTCGAAAAAAAAAGTCCTAGTATAGTATGTCGAAAAAAAAGTCATAGTATAGCATGTGGAAAAATATAAAAAAAAAGTCATAGTATAGCATGTCGAAAAAAAAAGTCATAGTATAGCATGTCGAAAAATTAAAAAAAAGTCATACTATAGTATGTCGAAAATAAAGTCATAGTATGGCATGTCAAAAAAAAAGTCATACTATAGTATGTCGAAAAAAAGTCATACTATAGCATGTCGAAAAAAAAAGGTCATAGTATAGCATGTAGAAAAATTAAAAAAGTCATAGTATAGCATATCGAAAAATTTAAAAAGTAATAGTATAGTATGTTGGAAAAAAAAGTCATAGTATATCATGTGGAAAAATATAAAAAAAAAGTCATAGTATAGCATGTCGAAAAAAAAAGTCATAGTATAGCATGTTGAAAAATTAAAAAAAAGTCATACTATAGCATGTCGGAAATAAAGTCATAGTATGGCATGTCAAAAAAAAAGTCATTCTATAGTATGTCGAAAAAAAAGTCATACCATAGCATGTCGGAAAAAAAAAGTCATGGTATAGCATGTCGAAAAAATAAAAAAAGTCATAGTATAGTATGTTGAAAATAAAGTCATAGTATGGCATGTCAAAAAAAAAGTCATACTATAGTATGTCGAAAAAAAAAAAGTCATACTATAGTATGTCAATAAAAAGTCATACTATAGCATGTCGAAAAAAAGTCATAGTACGGCATTGCTAAATTTAAAAAAAAAAGTCATATTATAGTATGTCGAAGAAATAAGTCATAGTATAGTATGTCAAAAAAAAATTCCTACTATAGTATGTCGAAAAAAAAAAAAGTCATACTATAGTATGTCAATAAAAAGTCATAGTATAGCAAGGCCAAAAATAAAAAAAAGTCATACTATAGTATGTCGAAAAAAAAGTCATACCATAGCATGTCGGAAAAAAAAAGTCATGGTATAGCATGTCGAAAAAATAAAAAAAGTCATAGTATAGTATGTTGAAAATAAAGTCATAGTATGGCATGTCAAAAAAAAAGTCATACTATAGTATGTCGAAAAAAAAAAAGTCATACTATAGTATGTCAATAAAAAGTCATACTATAGCATGTCGAAAAAAAGTCATAGTACGGCATTGCTAAATTTAAAAAAAAAAGTCATATTATAGTATGTCGAAGAAATAAGTCATAGTATAGTATGTCGAAAAAAAAAAAAGTCATACTATAGTATGTCAATAAAAAGTCATAGTATAGCAAGGCCAAAAATAAAAAAAAGTCATACTATAGTATGTCGAAAAAAAAGTCATACTATATTATGTCGAAAAAAAAGCCATAGTATTGTATGTCGAATAAAAAGAGTCATATTATAGCATTTCGAAAAAAAGTCATACTATAGTATGTCGAAAAAAAAGTCATAGTATGGCATTGCTAAATTTAAAAAAAAAAGTCATACTATAGTATGTCGAAGAAATAAGTCATAGTATAGTATGTCGAAGAAAAGTCATACTATAGTATGTCGAAAAAAAAAAAGTCATACTATAGTAT
The DNA here is from genome assembly GCA_916701645.2 of Sebastolobus alascanus. Classification (NCBI taxonomy): domain Eukaryota; kingdom Metazoa; phylum Chordata; class Actinopteri; order Perciformes; family Sebastidae; genus Sebastolobus; species Sebastolobus alascanus. Next base: position 88,864 of record CAKAOJ020000049.1, on the reverse strand, counting down.
GTCAATAAAAAGTCATACTATAGCATGTCGAAAAAAAAGTCAGTGTGGCATTGCTAAATTTTTAAAAAAAAGTCATACTATAGTATGTCGAAGAAATAAGTAATAGTATAGTATGTCAAAAAAAAGTCATACCACAGTATGTCGAAAAAAAAGGTCATAGTATGGCATTGCTAAATTTAAAAAAAAAAGTCATACTATTGTATGTCGAAGAAATAAGTCATAGTATAGTATGTCGAAGAAAAAGTCAAACTATAGTATGTCGAAAAAAAAAAAGTCATACTATATTATGTCGAAAAAAAAGCCATAGTATTGCATGTCGAATAAAGAGTCATATTATAGCATTTCGAAAAAAAAGTCATACTATAGTATGTCGAAAAAAAAAAAAGTCATACTATAGCATGTCAATAAAAAGTCATAGTATAGCATGTCGAAAAATAAAAAATTAGTCATACTATAGTATGTCGAAAAAAAGTCATACTAAAGTATGGCGAAAAAAAAGTCATACTATAGTATGTCGAAAAAAATTTACACTATAGTATGTCGAAAATTTAAAATAGTCATACTATAGTATGTCGAAAAAAAAGTCATAGTATAGCATGTGGAAAAAAGGTCATAGTATAATATGTCGAAAAAAAAGTCATGGTATAGCATGTCGAAAAAAAAAAGTCATACTATAGTATGTCAAAAAAAAGGCATGGTATAGCATGTCGAAAATTAAAAAAAAAAAGTCATACTATAGTATGCCAAAAAAAAGAGTCCTAGTATAGTATGTCGAAAAAAAAGTCATAATATACCATGCCAAAATTTAAAAAAAAAAATCATACAATAGTATGTCGCAAAAAAAGTCATAATATAGTATGTCGAAAAAAGAAGTCATAGTATAGCATGTCGAAAAAAAAAGTCATACTATAGTATGTCGAAAATTTTCGTGAAAAAATGTCATAGTATAGAATGTCGAAAATTTTCATCGGAAAAGGCATAGTATAGTCTGGAGATTTCATTTTGTGGAAAAAAATCTCAGTTTAAAATGTCGAAAATATTCATGAAAAAAAAAAGTCATCCTATAGTATGTCGAAAATTTTAGGGAAAATATGTCATAGTATAGAATGTCGAAAATTTTCATTGGAAAAGGCATAGTATAGTCTGTTGATTTCATTTTGTGGAAAAAAACTCAGTTTAAAATGTCGAAAATATTCATGAAAAAAAAAAAAGTCATACTATAGTATGTCGAAAATTTTTGTGAAAAAATGTCATAGTATAGAATGTCGAAAATTTTCATTGGAAAAGGCATAGTATAGTCTGTTGATTTCATTTTGTGGAAAAAAAACTCAGTTTAAAATGTCGAAAATATTCATGAAAAAAAAAAAGGTCATACTATAGTATGTCGAAAATTTTAGTGAAAAAATATCATAGTATAGAATGTCGAAAATTTTCATTGGAAAAGGCATAGTATAGTCTGTTGATTTCATTTTGTGGAAAAAAAACCGTTTAAAATGTCGAAAATATTCATGAAAAAAAAAAGTCATACTACAGTATGTCGAAAAAAAAGTAATAATATAGCATGTCGAAAAAAAAGTCATAGTATAGCATGTGGAAAAATATTAAAAAAAAGTCATAGTATAGCATGTCGAAAAAAAAAGTCATAGTATAGCATGTCGAAAAATTAAAAAAAAGTCATACTATAGTATGTCGAAAATAAAGTCATAGTATGGCATGTCAAAAAAAAAGTCATACTATAGTATGTCGAAAAAAAGTCATACTATAGCATGTCGAAAAAAAAAGGTCATAGTATAGCATGTAGAAAAATTAAAAAAGTCATAGTATAGCATATCGAAAAATTTAAAAAGTAATAGTATAGTATGTTGGAAAAAAAAGTCATTGTATAGCATGTCGAAAAAAAAGTTATAATATAGTATGTCGAAAAAAAAAGTCATACTATAGTATGTCGAAAAAAAGTCATACTATAGCATGTCGAAAAAAAAAAGTCATAGTATAGCATGTCGAAAAATTAATAAAGTCATAGTATAGTATGTTGGAAAAAAAAGTCATAGTATAGCATATCGAAAAATTTAAAAAGTAATAGTATAGTATGTTGGAAAAAAAAGTCATAGTATAGCATGTCGAAAAAAAAGTTATACTATAGTATGTCGAAAAAAAAAGTCATACTATAGTATGTCGAAAAAAAAGTCATAGTATAACATGTCGAAAAAAAAGCCATAGTATAGCATGTCGAAAAAAAAAGTCATAGTATAGCATGTCGAAAAATAAAAAAAAAGTCATACTATAGCATGTCGGAAAAAAAAGTCATAATATAGTATGTCAAAAATAAAGTCATAGTATGGCCAGTAAAAAAAAAAAAATACTATAGTATGTCGAAAAAAAAGTCATAGTATAGCATGTCGAAAAAAAAGCCATAGTATAGCATGTCGAAAAAAAAAGTCATACTATAGCATGTCGAAAATTAAAAAAAAGTCATACTATAGCATTTGGGAAAAAAAAGTCATGATATAGTATGTCGAAAATAAAGTCGTAGTATAGCATGTGGGAAAATATAAAAAAAAAGTCATAGTATATCATGTCAAAAAATTAAAAAAAAGTCATACTATAGCATGTCGGAAAAAAAAGTCATACTATAGTATGTCGAAAATAAAGTCATAGTATGGCATGTCAAAAAAAAAGTCATACTATAGTATGTCGAAAAAAAAGTCATAGTATAGCATGTCGAAAAAAAAGCCATAGTATAGCATGTCGAAAAAAAAAGTCATAGTATAGCATGTCGAAAAATTAAAAAAAAGTCATACTATAGCATTTGGGAAAAAAAAGTCATGATATAGTATGTCGAAAATAAAGTCGTAGTATAGCATGTGGGAAAAATATAATCAAAAAAAAGTCATAGTATAGTATGTAAAAAAAAAAAATTCCTACTATAGTATGTCGAAAAAAAAAAAGTCATACTATAGTATGTCAAAAAAAGTCATAGTATGCAGGCCAAAAATAAAAAGTCATACTATAGTATGTCGAAAAAAAAGTCATACCATAGCATGTCGGAAAAAAAAGTCATGGTATAGCATGTCGAAAAAATAAAAAAGTCATAGTATAGTATGTTGAAAATAAAGTCATAGTATGGCATGTCAAAAAAAAGTCATACTATAGTATGTCGAAAAAAAAAAGTCATACTATAGTATGTCAATAAAAAGTCATAGTATAGCATGTCGAAAAAAAGTCATAGTACGGCATTGCTAAATTTAAAAAAAAAAGTCATATTATAGTATGTCGAAAAATAAGTCATAGTATAGTATGTCGAAAAAAAAAAAGTCATACTATAGTATGTCAATAAAAAGTCATAGTATAGTAAGGCCAAAAAAAAAAGTCATACTATAGTATGTCGAAAAAAAAGTCATACTATATTATGTCGAAAAAAAAGCCATAGTATTGTATGTCGAATAAAAAGAGTCATATTATAGCATTTCGAAAAAAAGTCATACTATAGTATGTCGAAAAAAAAGTCATAGTATGGCATTGCTAAATTTAAAAAAAAAGTCATACTATAGTATGTCGAAGAAATAAGTCATAGTATAGTATGTCGAAGAAAAGTCATACTATAGTATGTCGGAAAAAAAAAAGTCATACTATAGTATGTCAATAAAAAGTCATACTATAGCATGTCGAAAAAAAAGTCAGTGTGGCATTGCTAAATTTTTAAAAAAAAGTCATACTATAGTATGTCGAAGAAATAAGTAAAAGTATAGTATGTCAAAAAAAAGTCATACCACAGTATGTCGAAAAAAAAGGTCATAGTATGGCATTGCTAAATTTAAAAAAAAAAGTCATACTATTGTATGTCGAAGAAATAAGTCATAGTATAGTATGTCGAAGAAAAAGTCAAACTATAGTATGTCGAAAAAAAAAAAGTCATACTATATTATGTCGAAAAAAAAGCCATAGTATTGCATGTCGAATAAAGAGTCATATTATAGCATTTCGAAAAAAAAGTCATACTATAGTATGTCGAAAAAAAAAAAAGTCATACTATAGCATGTCAATAAAAAGTCATAGTATAGCATGTCGAAAAATAAAAAATTAGTCATACTATAGTATGTCGAAAAAAAGTCATACTAAAGTATGGCGAAAAAAAAGTCATACTATAGCATGTCGAAAAAAATTTACACTATAGTATGTCGAAAATTTAAAATAGTCATACTATAGTATGTCGAAAAAAAAGTCATAGTATAGCATGTGGAAAAAAGGTCATAGTATAATATGTCGAAAAAAAAGTCATAGTATAGCATGTCGAAAAAAAAAAGTCATACTATAGTATGTCAAAAAAAAGGCATGGTATAGCATGTCGAAAATTAAAAAAAAAAAGTCATACTATAGTATGCCAAAAAAAAGAGTCCTAGTATAGTATGTCGAAAAAAAAGTCATAATATACCATGCCAAAATTTAAAAAAAAAATCATACAATAGTATGTCGCAAAAAAAGTCATAATATAGTATGTCGAAAAAAGAAGTCATAGTATAGCATGTCGAAAAAAAAAGTCATACTATAGTATGTCGAAAATTTTCGTGAAAAAATGTCATAGTATAGAATGTCGAAAATTTTCATCGGAAAAGGCATAGTATAGTCTGGAGATTTCATTTTGTGGAAAAAAATCTCAGTTTAAAATGTCGAAAATATTCATGAAAAAAAAAAGTCATCCTATAGTATGTCGAAAATTTTAGGGAAAATATGTCATAGTATAGAATGTCGAAAATTTTCATTGGAAAAGGCATAGTATAGTCTGTTGATTTCATTTTGTGGAAAAAAACTCAGTTTAAAATGTCGAAAATATTCATGAAAAAAAAAAAAGTCATACTATAGTATGTCGAAAATTTTTGTGAAAAAATGTCATAGTATAGAATGTCGAAAATTTTCATTGGAAAAGGCATAGTATAGTCTGTTGATTTCATTTTGTGGAAAAAAAACTCAGTTTAAAATGTCGAAAATATTCATGAAAAAAAAAAAGGTCATACTATAGTATGTCGAAAATTTTAGTGAAAAAATATCATAGTATAGAATGTCGAAAATTTTCATTGGAAAAGGCATAGTATAGTCTGTTGATTTCATTTTGTGGAAAAAAAAACCGTTTAAAATGTCGAAAATATTCATGAAAAAAAAAAGTCATACTACAGTATGTCGAAAAAAAAGTAATAATATAGCATGTCGAAAAAAAAGTCATAGTATAGCATGTGGAAAAATATAAAAAAAAAGTCATAGTATAGCATGTCGAAAAAAAAAGTCATAGTATAGCATGTCGAAAAATTAAAAAAAAGTCATACTATAGTATGTCGAAAATAAAGTCATAGTATGGCATGTCAAAAAAAAAGTCATACTATAGTATGTCGAAAAAAAGTCATACTATAGCATGTCGAAAAAAAAAGGTCATAGTATAGCATGTAGAAAAATTAAAAAAGTCATAGTATAGCATATCGAAAAATTTAAAAAGTAATAGTATAGTATGTTGGAAAAAAAAGTCATGGTATAGCATGTCGAAAAAAAAGTTATACTATAGTATGTCGAAAAAAAAAGTCATACTATAGTATGTCGAAAAAAAGTCATACTATAGCATGTCGAAAAAAAAAAGTCATAGTATAGCATGTCGAAAAATTAATAAAGTCATAGTATAGTATGTTGGAAAAAAAAGTCATAGTATAGCATATCGAAAAATTTAAAAAGTAATAGTATAGTATGTTGGAAAAAAAAGTCATAGTATAGCATGTCGAAAAAAAAGTTATACTATAGTATGTCGAAAAAAAAAGTCATACTATAGTATGTCGAAAAAAAAGTCATAGTATAACATGTCGAAAAAAAAGCCATAGTATAGCATGTCGAAAAAAAAAGTCATAGTATAGCATGTCGAAAAATTAAAAAAAAGTCATACTATAGCATGTCGGAAAAAAAAGTCATACTATAGTATGTCGAAAATAAAGTCATAGTATGGCATGTCAAAAAAAAAGTCATACTATAGTATGTCGAAAAAAAAGTCATAGTATAGCATGTCGAAAAAAAAGCCATAGTATAGCATGTCGAAAAAAAAAGTCATAGTATAGCATGTCGAAAAATTAAAAAAAAGTCATACTATAGCATTTGGGAAAAAAAAGTCATGATATAGTATGTCGAAAATAAAGTCGTAGTATAGCATGTGGGAAAATATTAAAAAAAAGTCATAGTATATCATGTCAAAAAATTAAAAAAAAGTCATACTATAGCATGTCGGAAAAAAAAGTCATACTATAGTATGTCGAAAATAAAGTCATAGTATGGCATGTCAAAAAAAAAGTCATACTATAGTATGTCGAAAAAAAAGTCATAGTATAGCATGTCGAAAAAAAAGCCATAGTATAGCATGTCGAAAAAAAAAGTCATAGTATAGCATGTCGAAAAATTAAAAAAAAGTCATACTATAGCATTTGGGGAAAAAAAGTCATGATATAGTATGTCGGAAATAAAGTCGTAGTATAGCATGTGGGAAAATATAAAAAAAAAGTCATAGTATAGCATGTCAAAAAATTAAAAAAAAGTCATACTATAGCATGTCGGAAAAAAAAGTCATACTATAGTATGTCGAAAATAAAGTCATAGTATGGCATGTCAAAAAAAAAGTCATACTATAGTATGTCGAAAAAAAGTCATACTATAGCATGTCGAAAAAAAAAAGTCATAGTATAGCATGTCGAAAAATTAAAAAAGTGATAGTATAGCATATCGAAAAATTTAAAAAGTAATAGTATAGTATGTTGGAAAAAAAAATCATAGTATAGCATGTCGAAAAAAAAGTCATACTATAGTATGTCGAAAGAAAAGTCATACTATAGTATGTCGAAAAAAAAGTCATACTATAGCATGTCGAAAAAAAAAAGTCATAGTATAGCATGTCGAAAAATTAAAAAAGTCATAGTATAGTATGTTGGAAAAAAAAGTCATAGTATAGCATATCGAAAAATTTAAAAAGTAATAGTATAGTATGTTGGAAAAAAAAGTCATAGTATATCATGTGGAAAAATATTAAAAAAAAGTCATAGTATAGCATGTCGAAAAAAAAAGTCATAGTATAGCATGTTGAAAAATTAAAAAAAAGTCATACTATAGCATGTCGGAAATAAAGTCATAGTATGGCATGTCAAAAAAAAAGTCATTCTATAGTATGTCGAAAAAAAAGTCATACCATAGCATGTCGGAAAAAAAAAGTCATAGTATAGCATGTCGAAAAAATTAAAAAAAGTCATAGTATAGTATGTTGAAAATAAAGTCATAGTATGTCGAAAAAAAAGTCATACTATAGCATGTCGAAAAAAAAAAGTCCTAGTATAGTATGTCGAAAAAAAAGTCATACTATAGTATGTCGAAAAAAAAGTCATAGTATAGCATGTCGAAAAAAAAGCCATAGTATAGCATGTCGAAAAAAAAAGTCATAGTATAGCATGTCGAAAAATTAAAAAAAAGTCATACTATAGCATTTGGGAAAAAAAAGTCATGATATAGTATGTCGAAAATAAAGTCGTAGTATAGCATGTGGGAAAATATAAAAAAAAGTCATAGTATAGCATGTCAAAAAATTTAAAAAAAGTCATACTATAGCATGTCGGAAAAAAAAGTCATACTATAGTATGTCGAAAATAATGTCATAGTATGGCCAGTCAAAAAAAAAGTCATACTATAGTATGTCGAAAAAAAAGTCATAGTATAGCATGTCGAAAAAAAAGCCATAGTATAGCATGTCGAAAAAAAAAGTCATAGTATAGCATATCGAAAAATTTAAAAAGTAATAGTATAGTATGTCGAAAAAAAAAGTCATAGTATAGTATGTCGAAAAAAAAGCCATAGTATAGCATGTCGAAAAAAAAGCCATAGTATAGCATGTCAAAAAACAAGGCTCGGTCAAAACCGAGTATATGGCTGGACCGAGTATATGGTCAATTCTGTGAATTTGTGGCTAAATTGTTATACAAATAGTCAGTGGTCATGTCTATAATGTTTTATGAACAGTTTTTTCCACTTATATATTAATGTTTGATTGAAAGCCAACTTATAAGGAAGCAAATGACTTTCAGTAATAGTAAATGGTAACATTTACTAGTCAGTATATTATACATTTTATACAAGGTGAAAAGGTATTAGCATGACATACAGTATGCAAGGTTAAAAGTATTTAAATTTTTTATTAAAGCATGTGTATCAAAAGCATTCATCATATAAGTGGTGTGTAACAATATATACATACTTCGCGAAAGTTCATCAGCGTTGAGATATTCCCGCTGTCATCACTGACGTTGTTGCTGCCGTATTTATTCCTAGATGGAGTGTTATCATAGCCGGGCGCTGATCGATCCGAACTCCGTTCAGAAAACAAGCATTTTAAAAGTTGTTTGCAGGTTGTGTTGCGGACAGACCCGACAACGTATGAATTCAGACTTTTTACTAATCAGCATCGTTATGTAGTTATTTCGGCAAACTTTGATCCGTTTACAACAACGTCGCTGCCGTATTTATGCCTAGATGACGTTATGTTGAGTGTTGATGGAGTAGCTGGTGAAAGCATAGCCTGGCATTGATCGATCCGAACTCCGTTCAGAAAACAAGCATTTTAAAAGTTGTTTGCTTGTTGTGTTGCGGACAGACTTGACAAATAATGAATTATGTCTTTTTACAAATCAACATCATTATGTTGTTATTTCGGCATCACTTTGATCCGTTTTATTGCAATAAATCACAGCACAGTCTGTTTATTTTGGGTTCATACCGCAGTAGTGACGTGTGGCTGCTAGATAGTCAGTTCATGGCGGAAATGGAGGAAAGCGAGGCGAAAATTTGTACGGTAACACAATACGAAGCACAACATAACGTAACTTAAACGAACATAAACAATAACACATGCACAACAACAGCACTATGTAATGTTACATTGAACCGCTGAGACGCTCCCCAGAAAACGTAAACACAGAACTGTTCTCCGCCTTTTCATTTTGAAAGAGCAACGACCAATGAGGAAGCTCCAACAGTCAGCCGACCAATCCTGTAACTTCATCACTCAGTCACTCACTCACTCACTCACTCACTCACTCACTCACTCAGCGACAGACTTTGCGTTTGTAGGGCTGAACCTCTGCGGTCCAGCCAAAAAAGTCATAGTATTGCATGTCGAAAAATTAAAAAAAAGTCATACTATAGCATGTGGGAAAAAGAAGTCATACTATAGTATGTCGAAAATAAAGTCATAGTATGGCATGTCGAAAAAAAAGCCATACTATAGTATATCGAAAAAAAAGTCATACTATAGCATGTCGAAAAATAAAGTCATACTATAGCATGTCGAAAATTTAAAATAAAGTCATACTATAGTATGTCAAAAAAAAAGTCATAGTATAGCATGTCGGAAAAAAAGTCATAGTATGGCATGTCGAAAAAAATGTCATAGTATAGTATGTTGAAAAAAAAAGTCACACTATAGTATGTCAATAATAAGTCATAGTATAGCATGTCGAAAAATTAAAAAAATGTCACAGTATAGTATGTCAAAAAAAAAAATCATACTATAGCATGTCGAAAATTTTAAAAAAAAAGTCATAATATAGTATGTCGAAAAAAAAGTTTTAGTATAGCATGTCGAAAAATTAAAAAAAAGTCATAGTATAGTTTGTCGAAAAAAAAAGTCATGGTATAGTATGTCCAAGAAAAAGTCATAGTATAACATGTCGTAAAATTTATAAATTCATAGTATAGTATGTTGGGAAAAAAAAGTCATAGTATAGCATGTTGAAAACAAAGTCATACTATAGTATGTCGAAAAAAAGTCATACTATAGTATGTCGAAAAAAAGTCACAGTATAGCATGTCGAAAAATAAAAAAAAGTCATAGTATAGTATGTTGAAAAAAAGTCATACATGTCGAAAAAAAAAGTCTTACTATAGCATGTCGAAAAAAAAAGTCATACTATAGTATGTCGAAAATTTTCGTGAAAAAATGTCATAGTATAGAATGTCGAAAATTTTCATCGGAAAAGGCATAGTATAGTCTGGAGATTTCATTTTGTGGAAAAAAATCTCAGTTTAAAATGTCGAAAATATTCATGAAAAAAAAAAGTCATCCTATAGTATGTCGAAAATTTTAGGGAAAATATGTCATAGTATAGAATGTCGAAAATTTTCATTGGAAAAGGCATAGTATAGTCTGTTGATTTCATTTTGTGGAAAAAAACTCAGTTTAAAATGTCGAAAATATTCATGAAAAAAAAAAAAGTCATACTATAGTATGTCGAAAATTTTTGTGAAAAAATGTCATAGTATAGAATGTCGAAAATTTTCATTGGAAAAGGCATAGTATAGTCTGTTGATTTCATTTTGTGGAAAAAAAACTCAGTTTAAAATGTCGAAAATATTCATGAAAAAAAAAAAGGTCATACTATAGTATGTCGAAAATTTTAGTGAAAAAATATCATAGTATAGAATGTCGAAAATTTTCATTGGAAAAGGCATAGTATAGTCTGTTGATTTCATTTTGTGGAAAAAAAAACCGTTTAAAATGTCGAAAATATTCATGAAAAAAAAAAGTCATACTACAGTATGTCGAAAAAAAAGTAATAATATAGCATGTCGAAAAAAAAGTCATAGTATAGCATGTGGAAAAATATAAAAAAAAAGTCATAGTATAGCATGTCGAAAAAAAAAGTCATAGTATAGCATGTCGAAAAATTAAAAAAAAGTCATACTATAGTATGTCGAAAATAAAGTCATAGTATGGCATGTCAAAAAAAAGTCATACTATAGTATGTCGAAAAAAAGTCATACTATAGCATGTCGAAAAAAAAAAGTCATAGTATAGCATGTCGAAAAATTTAAAAAGGTCATAGTATAGCATATCGAAAAAAAAGTCATACTATAGTATTTCTAAAAAAAAGTCATTGTATGGCATGTCGAAAAAAATGTCATAGTATAGTTCGTCAAAAAAAAAAGTCATACTATAGTATGTCGAAAAAAAAAGTCATACTATATTATTTCGAAAAAAAAGCCATAGTATAGCATGTCGAAAAAAAAAAGTCATAGTGTAGCATTTCGAAAAAAAAAGTCATACTATAGTATGTCGAAAAATTAAAAAAAAAAGTCATACTATAGTATGTCAATAATAAGTCATAGTATAGCATGTCGAAAATAAAGTCATAGTATGGCATGTCAAAAAAAAGTCATACTATAGTATGTCGAAAAAAAAGTTTTAGTATAGCATGTCGAAAAATTAAAAAAAAGTCATAGTACAGTTTGTCGAAAAAAAAAGTCATGGTATAGTATGTCCAAGAAAAAGTCATAGTATAGCATGTCGGAAAATTTATAAATTCATAGTATAGTATGTTGGGAAAAAAAAGTCATAGTATAGCATGTTGAAAACAAAGTCATACTATAGTATGTCGAAAAAAAGTCATACTATAGTATGTCGAAAAAAAGTCATACTATAGCATGTCGAAAATTTAAAATAAAGTCATACTATAGTATGTCGAAAAAAAAAGTCACAGTATAGCATGTCGAAAAATAAAAAAAAGTCATAGTATAGTATGTTGAAAAAAAAGTCCTACATGTCGAAAAAAAAGTCTTACTATAGCATGTCGAATAATTTAAAAAAATTCATAGTATAGTATGTCGAAAATACTGAAAAAAAGTCATAGTATAGCATGTCGAAAAATTTAAAAAGGTCATACTATAGCATATCGAAAAAAAAGTCATTGTATGGCATGTCGAAAAAAATGTCATAGTATAGTTCGTCAAAAAAAAAAGTCATACTATAGTATGTCGAAAAAAAAAGTCATACTATATTATTTCGAAAAAAAAGCCATAGTATAGCATGTCGAAAAAAAAAAGTCATAGTGTAGCATTTCGAAAAAAAAAGTCATACTATAGTATGTCGAAAAATTAAAAAAAAAAGTCATACTATAGTATGTCAATAATAAGTCATAGTATAGCATGTCGAAAAATTAAAAGTCATACTATAGTATGTCGAAAATAAAGTCATAGTATGGCATGTCAAAAAAAAAGTCATACTATAGTATGTCGAAAAAAAAGTCATAGTATAGCATGTCGAAAAAAAAGCCATAGTATAGCATGTCGAAAAAAAAAGTCATAGTATAGCATGTCGAAAAAAAAGCCATAGTATAGCATGTCGAAAAAAAAAGTCATAGTATAGCATGTCGAAAAATTAAAAAAAGTCATACTATAGCATTTGGGAAAAAAAAGTCATGATATAGTATGTCGAAAATAAAGTCGTAGTATAGCATGTGGGAAAATATAAAAAAAAAGTCATAGTATAGCATGTCGAAAAATTAAAAGTCATACTATAGCATGTCGGAAAAAAAAGTCATACTATAGTATGTCGAAAATAAAGTCATAGTATGGCATGTCAAAAAAAAAAGTCATACTATAGCATGTTGAAAAAAAAAAGTCATAGTATAGCATATCGAAAAATTTAAAAAGTAATAGTATAGTATGTCGAAAAAAAAAGTCATACTATAGTATGTCGAAAAAAAAGTCATAGTATAGCATGTCGAAAAAAAAGTCATCGTATAGCATGTGGAAAAATATAAAAAAAAAGTCATAGTATAGCATGTCGAAAAATAAAAAAAAAGTCATACTATAGTATGTCGAAAATAAAGTCATAGTATGGCATGTCAAAAAAAAAGTCTTACTATAGTATGTCGAAAAAAAGTCATACTGTAGCATGTCGAAAAAAAAAAGTCATAGTATAGCATGTCGAAAAATTAAAAAAGTCATAGTATAGCATATCGAAAAATTTAAAAAGCAATAGTATAGTATGTTGGAAAAAAAAGTCATAGTATAGCATGTCGAAAAAAAAGTCATACTATAGTATGTCGAAAAGAAAGTCATACTATAGTATGTCGAAAAAAAAAGTCATACTATAGTATGTCGAAAAAAAAGTCCTACTATAGCATGTCGAAAAAAAAAAGTCATAGTATAGCATGTCGAAAAATTAAAAAAGTCATAGTATAGTATGTTGGAAAAAAAAGTCATAGTATAGCATATCGAAAAATTTAAAAAGTAATAGTATAGTATGTTGGAAAAAAAAGTCATAGTATATCATGTGGAAAAATATTAAAAAAAAGTCATAGTATAGCATGTCGAAAAAAAAAGTCATAGTATAGCATGTCGAAAAATTAAAAAAGTCATAGTATAGTATGTTGAAAATAAAGTCATAATATGGCATGTCAAAAAAAAAGTCATAGTATAGTATGTTGAAAATAAAGTCATAATATGGCATGTCAAAAAAAAAGTCATACTATAGTATGTCGAAAAAAAAAAGTCATACTATAGCATGTCGAAAAAAAAAAAGTCCTAGTATAGTATGTCGAAAAAAAAGTCATACTATAGTATGTCGAAAAAAAAGTCATAGTATAGCATGTGGAAAAATATTTAAAAAAAGTCATAGTATAGCATGTCGAAAAATTTAAAAAGTCATAGTATAGCATGTTGGAAAAAAAAGTCATAGTATAGCATATCGAAAAATTTAAAAAGTAATAGTATAGTATGTTGGAAAAAAAAGTCAAAGTATAGCATGTCGAAAAAAAAGTTATATAGTATGTCGAAAAAAAAAAGTCATACTATAGTATGTCGAAAAAAAAGTCATAGTATAGCATGTCGAAAAATTAAAAAAATGTCACAGTATAGTATGTCAAAAAAAAAAATCATACTATAGCATGTCGAAAATTTAAAAAAAAAGTCATACTATAGTATGTCGAAAAAAAAGTTTTAGTATAGCATGTCGAAAAATTAAAAAAAAGTCATAGTATAGTTTGTCGAAAAAAAAAGTCATGGTATAGTATGTCCAAGAAAAAGTCATAGTATAGCATGTCGTAAAATTTATAAATTCATAGTATAGTATGTTGGGAAAAAAAAGTCATAGTATAGCATGTTGAAAACAAAGTCATACTATAGTATGTCGAAAAAAAGTCATACTATAGCATGTCGAAAATTTAAAATAAAGTCATACTATAGTATGTCGAAAAAAAAAGTCATACTATATTATTTCGAAAAAAAAGCCATAGTATAGCATGTCGAAAAAAAAAAGTCATAGTGTAGCATTTCGAAAAAAAAAGTCATACTATAGTATGTCGAAAAATTAAAAAAAAAGTCATACTATAGTATGTTGGAAAAAAAGTCATAGTATAGCATTTCGAAAAAAAGTCATATTATAGCATGTCGAAAAATAGTCATAGTATAGCATGTCGAAAAATTTAAAGTCATACTATAATATGTCGAAAAAAAAGTCATACTATTGTATGTCGAAAATAAAGTCATCGTATGGCATGTCAAAAAAAAAAAGTCATAGTATAGCATGTCGAAACATTTAAAAAAAGTCATACTATAGCATGTCGAAAAAAGAAGTCATACTATAGTATGTCGAAAGAAAAGTCATAGTATGGCATGTCGAAAAAAATGTCATAGTATAGTATGTTGAAAAAAAAGTCATACTGTAGCATGTCGGAAAAAAGTCATACTATAGCATGTAGAAAATTTAAAATGAAGTCATACTATAGTATATCGAAAAAAAAGTCATACTATAGCATGTTGAAAATTAAAAAAAAGTCATAGTATAGCATGTTGAAAAATGAAAAAAAGTCATAGTATAGTATGTCGAAAAAAAAGTCATACTATAGTATGTCGAAATTTAAAAAAAAAAGTCATAGTATAGTTTGTCGTCATCTACATGTAGCAGACTGATGGATAATATAAGCAGCCTCAGAGGTGTAGCAGATTCTAGCAGCACCGTCTCTCTTTGACACTATACACTTCTTTCCCAGCTGGAATATCTACCTATGGTCTCTACCAGCAGTGAAGGGCACCTGAACACTTCCACATTCAATTCAGGAAATATATTTACAATTTACCCATACCAATACTTCTATATACAAAATACACATGACTATTGCTTAATACAAATGAACTAAAACGCGCAATAAACTGAAGAAATACCAAACAATGGCAAATTTAACAAAAAAAACCTCTACCCACTCACCTCTCTCTTCCTTGACTACTTACCTAACAAAGTAATTGACATCAGCTGGAGTTCTGTGGCTACATTCTCAGGTGTGCAGTTCATGAAGACACGCCCCCGGAAGTAGACCTCAAAGAGAGAGTGATTAGTAGGAGTTCCCCAAAATAAAAGCAACAACATAACAAACATGAACTTTCTGTATTAGTCTGTTTTGTCAAATTTTACACAGTCAATGTGCATTTGTGTGTCTTTTTCACCTTAGGGAGGGGGATGCTTTCCAGCTCCCTCACACTTCCCACCCCCTCCGGCAGGCTCGCCAACCACATTGCGAGACAAGAAGTCAGCCACAGTGTCCTGGATGGAGAACCGGTATGGTTGAAGGGAGAGGAACCAACGAGCGGTCCGGCTGTTGGTATTCTTCAACTGTTGCACACTCACCAAGCAGTGTTCACACAGGCGAACCCGGGCGGAGTCCAGGAAGCTGCTGCACCAGCCAGCTGCACCTGCGAGAGCCCCCTGTCACCTGACAGCATCCCAAGAGTGTCCCTGACACCTGACAGCGTCCCTAACACCACAGTGTGCCGACTGCATCCCTGACACCCAACAGTGTTCCGACTCCTGACACATCCCAACACTCGACAGCATGCCGACACCATAAAAAAGTCACAGTACAGTATGTCATAAAAAAAATATAAAAAAACAATGCATAGTGTAGTATGCCTTACACAATATCATAGTTTAGTGTGTCATAAAATAACCTTCACCGCTAATGTGGGACATAATGTTGCAGCAAAAAGCCTGAAATAATAATAAGAGTTTTCATGGATATGTACAGTATAGTACAGAACTCTACAGTACATATGCTGTTTATGTGAAGCAGATATATAGTAGTTTTAGGATATCTACTCTTCTACCCCTCCAAGATTTGTGGACTTTTAAAGCACAGGCTCAAAACCCTGAAATGTTTTTTTTTCTTTTTCCATTAAATTATTTTTTTTAGCTTGAATCTCAGTAAGAGGCAGACATGGTGCCATGCTAATGTTTTGAATACCAAATCAGTAATTTCCCTTTACGTTTTGTATAGTAGCGTTGTAACCCCATCTTCTCTAAAGTTATATCTACAAGTATTGAAAAGTGGAAAGTGGCCAACAGTAGCAGTCAACAGTCACACAGATAATGTGAATAATCAACATTTTTTTTTAATGTTTTTCTCTCCATTTAGAAGAACTTTGTTTGACCTTTGTGTTGCTCTTCAGGACTGCACATGAGAAATGGCATGGGTAATACTTTTCTAAAAGTACATTGAATTTTATTTTTACTTTTTTATTAACACTACAAAATCACTACCCTCCAATGAATCGCCACCTTAACGTTTTTTGTGCCCCAGTGACCCTGGGAGCTGTGTTGTCGGGGGAACAACACTGGTAGGGTCTCCCAAGGCAAAGTGGTCCCAGGGGAGGGGCCAGACCAAGAGCGATTCACAGACCCTTTATGAATCGGACTGAAAAGAGTTGTGGAACCTCATCCGGAAAAGGGAAAATGGGGCCCCCTTCTAGAGCCAGACCTGGGAGGGGAGCTCACCGGCGAGTATCTGGTGGCCGGGCCTTGGCCAATGGGGCCCGGCCGGGCACAGCCCGAAAGATCAACATGAAGCCGCCACCCTGTGGGCCCACCACCCATAGAGGTAGGCATTGGGGTCAGGTGCAGTGTGAGCCAGGCAGCAGGCAAAGGCGGGGATCTAGGCGTGTTGATCCTCGGCATCGCAGACTTGCTCTAGGAATGTGGAACGTCACCTCCCTGGCGGGAAAGGAACCAGAGCTGGTGCAGGAGGTGGAGCGGTATCAACTAGATATAGTTGGGCTCACCTCCGCGCATAGCTCTGGGTATGGAACCAAACTCCTGGAGAGGGGCTGGACTTTCGCCTTTTCCGGAGTTACCCAAGGTGAGAGACCCTGGGTGGGTGTGGGGATACTCACAAGCCCGGCCTTCTTACAGTCTCTGGGCAGCGTCCTGGAGAGGGCGCCAACTGGCGACTCTATAGTAGAGGTCGACCGCCGATTTTTTGACATTTTTTCATAATCGGCATCAGCCGATGCCTGAGCATATTAAGCCGATTAGCAAGCAGGCACATCTGCGGGCAGCCCAGTGTTGTTGTTGCTGTGGAACACGTGTGACACCGCCCCTTGTGTCAATCAAATTGCCATTCTACCAGCAGACCTCAGTAGATGTAGCCCAGTGGGCTAACCTTTGCAAGAGTGTGTGAGAAGAACAACGTCGTAACTGGGAGAAACCGGTAGGCTTAAATTCTTCTCTTTCAAAGCCCGGGGGTGCGGAGCAGCTCTCACATACATGCTGCTGCAGCGCCGTGTTCAGACACACAGAGCTTCTGCTCCGGGAACGCACTGGCTGCGTGGCGGCTGCGTTACCTGTTGTTTCTTATTTTGGCGTCCGTGTTAACAGGTTACACTGCCCGCGTGAGATGCGCGTTCTCACGCGCATCTCACAGCAGCAACAGACAGGGAAAGTGATCTATTGACAATATATTGACATCATATCAGCAAGATTACTACAGTTTACATGTCTCTATCTGTAGAAAATGTTACGGAGATGAAAAAAAGTAAAGACTTGTTTTTAAATCAACACTTCCTGCTTTCATTTCAAAATAAAAGCCCTAAAGCGTTTTTCTGTGGACAGAATTTCTTCATTTGTTAACACGAGGCTTTTATTCTGAAATATGTGCAGACAGTGCTGTTAAACATGCAGTGACTTGGAGAGCTCCATGAATGAATATAGTACAGGTTTTAATTGTGGATTATTACTATTATTTACAAATAGTGGCCTGTGTGTAGTCCGCAGGATAGCAGATATGAGCAGCAGGCTGTGTAATACGAGTGAACAAAGTTATTATAATGTTTTTGTGATCTCTTAGATTATGGCCATATAGCTTGTGCTATGTTTCTGTCAGCAAACATAAATAAAAAACATGCTTTAGGACAGTTTTGGAAAAGTGCTTAAAAGGTTTTGAGCCCTGTACTATTACTACTATTAACCATCATGCACAAAATAAAAAATTAGTGCGCTGCAGTGCAGACACAAAATGCAGATTGGAGAGACAGACCATAAGTGTTGTTCAATAAATGTTTACTTAAGTTAAGAAATTTTGTGTATCATTTGTTATTATTAAGCTGTTATCTTTTATCAGATGGAGGAAAAAAAGAAAACCAGCCGAACATATCGGCAAAAAAATATCGGCATCATATATCGGCCATCGGCTGTCCTGATTCTGTAAAAAATCGGCATCGGCCATAAAAAAACCCATATTGGTCGACCTCTACTCTATAGTTCTGCTGGGGGACTTCAACGCACATGTGGGCGACGATTGAGAGGAATGGTCTACCTGATCTGAACCTGAGTGGTGCTTTGTTGTTGGACTTCTTTGCTACTCATGGACTGGTGAAGACAAACACCATGTTTGAGCATAGGGCGGTTCATAAGTGTACTCGGTACCAGAACACCCTAGGCCAACGATCGATTATCAACTTTGTGGTCGTATCATCAGATCTGCGGCCGTATGTCTTGGACACTCGGGTGAAAAGAGGGGCAGAGCTGTCAACTGATCACCACCTGGTGGTGAGTTGGATCAGATGGCGGGGGAGGCTGCCGGACCTAAACGTGTAGTGAGGGTGAACTGGGAATGTCTGGCTGAGGTCCCTGTTCGCAAGGTTTTCAACTCCAACTTCCAGAAGAATTTTTTTCGCACATCCCGGGGGAGGCTGGGGACATGGAATCCGAGTGGGCCATGTTCAGAGCCTCCATTATGGAATTGGCTGTGGAAGTGGTAGGAGTTGTGGTCATAAGGTTGTAGGTGCCTGTCGTGGCGAAAACGTAACCTTTCGAGTTGGCCCAGGGGTCTCCCAGACAGGTACCGGTTGACCAAGGGTTGCAGCTTCAGCAGTTGTCAAAGCAAAAACCCGGGTGTGGGAGTTTGGAAAGACCATGGGGAGGGATTTTCGGTTGGCCTCAAAAAAGTTCTGGCAAACCATTAAACGACTCAGAAAGGGAAAGCAGGGCTTGGCTCAGGCTGTGTTCAGCAGTGGAGAACTGTGGACCCGGACTGGGGATATTGACGAGCGGTGGAAAGAGCACTTTGAGGAACTCCTGAATCCAACCAACACATCCTCCGTGGAAAAGGCAGAGGTTGAAGACTTGGGGTAAGGCTTGTCTATATCTTTGGCAGAGGTCACTGAGGTAGTCAAAAAGCTCCTTGCCAGCAAGGCGCCAGGGGTGGATGAGATTTGCCCTGAGGTGCTAAAGGCTCTGGACATTGTTGGGCTTTCTTGGCTGACACGCCTCTTCGGTGTCGTGTGGAGGTCGGGGGCAGTGCCTATGGAAACCAGGGCCAGGGTGGTGGTGCCCATTCTTAAAAAGGGGGGCCGGAGGTTGTGCTCCACTTATCGGGGTGTCACACTGCTCAGCCTCCCCGGGAAAGTTTATTCTAGGGTGCTGGAAAGGAGGCTCCAATCGATTGTCGAACCTCGGAACCAGGAGGAACAATGCAAATTCCCTCCTGGCCGTGGAACAGTGGACCACCTCTTTACCCTCGCTGGGCTGTTGGAGGGGTCATGGGAGTTTGCCCATCCAGTCTACATGTGTTTTGTGGCTTGTGACTGTGTCCCCCGGGAGTCCTGTGGGGGATACTGCGGGAATATGGGGTACCGGGGTCGTTATTATGTGCCGTCCGGTCCTTGAATAACCAAAGGGAGAGCTGTGTCCATATACTCGGCATAAAGTCAAACACGTTCCCAGTGGGTGTTGGCCTCCGACAGGGTTGTCCCTTGTTTGTGTCTCTGCTCTTTGCAGATGATGTGGTTCTGTTGGCTTCATCAGACCGTAACTTTCAGCACGCACTGGGGCGGTTTGCAGCCGAGTGTGAAGTGGTTGGGATGAGAGTAAGTACCTCCAAGTCTGAGGACATGGTTCTCTGCCGGAAAACAGTGGATTGCGCCCTCTGGGTGGGGAGTGAGTCACTGCCCCAAGCGAGAGAGTTTAAGTATCTCGGAGTCTTGTTTACAAGTGAAGGTAAAATGGAGCGGGAGATGGACAGGCGGTCCGGTGCGGCGTCAGCAGTTATGCGGGCGCTGTACCGGACCATTGTGGTGAAGAGGGAGCTGAGCCGGAAGGCAAAGCTCTTGATTTACCAGTCCATCTACGTTCCAACCCTCATGAGAGAGATGAGATTGCAGATACAAGTGGCCGAAATGAGTTTCCTTCATAGGGTGCCTGGGCTCAGCCTTAGAGATAGGGTGAGGAGCTCAGACATCCGGAGGGAGCTCGGAGAGTCGCTGCTCCTTTGCGTCAAGAGGGGCCAGCTGAGGTGGTTCGGGCACCTGATCAGGATGCCTCACGGACGCCTCCCTTTAGAGGTTTTCCAGGCACGTCCAACTAGTAAGAAGCCCCTGGGTAGACCCAGAACACGCTGGAGAGATTATATATCTCGTCTGGCCGTCAGGAAGAGCTGGAAAACGTTGCTGGGGTGAGGGACGTCTGGAATACCCTGCTTAGCCTGCTGCCCTCACAACCCGGCCCCGGACAAGCGGCAGCAAATGGATGGAAATGGATGGACTACAAAATCTAATCAACAAATAAATTATGATGTATTATTGGTTAAGATAAGTTAAACTGTGTTGAAAAACATGACTGAAACAGAAAATAACAGAATATGAATATATACATGCAAAAGGTTTTCACTTCGGTGACAGGAGCGAGAAGAAAGACGACACTCGATTGTTGTGGCAGATTTTAATTCTCATCTGACACTTCATAGCTGTTATTACAAATAAACTGACAGAATACGGTAAACAGCAAACAGACAGAAAAGCTCAGTTCAAAAGGATAAAAAGATAAGAAACTACACAAACAGCAATGCCAAGACTTTTAAAAAATTGACCCCCACAATGCCTTTTGAAGTCAAGTCCATCATATAATGACAACAAGTAATCATCAGTGAGAGAAGTGCTTTCTGTTGTTGAAGCATGGTGGTGATCTATGATACGGCAAAAAGCCCTAATGTGTAGATAATGTGTAAACCAAGACCCAAGCTCTGAACACCACGACGGAGTGGACGCTCGTTATTTTCAGCAATAACAGTGAGAGGAAAAATGATTTTTTTTCTATAGCAGCATTAAGTGTACTACTACTTTGTTGTTCTTACAGAGAATGGAAAAGTGACCCTTTTGGCACAAATACGTTCACCTCCGTTTTAAAACGTAACAAAATGCAGGAATGCAACACAAAATATACCGATACAGCCAAAACAATTTCACTTGGTGCTTCATGATCGAAAAAACACTGCAGTTTAATCATAGTTTCCACTTTAGCAAAAACAATAAAGACAAATAAACACATTGTTTATTTGGTACAGATAACCATAGCACACTTGGCAAGTAGTCACAAACTATTCCAAACACCAGGCGTCTATCAACCTCAAATGAACAACAATGTGCAGCGGAATATAAATAATTTATGAGTGCAGGAGTAAAGCCATAAACCAGACCAAATCTTTATCCATCCATCATCTGTAACCGCTTATTCTATTTAGGGTCGCGGGGGGGCTGGAGCCGATCCCAGCTGACATTGGGCAAAGGCGGGGTACACCCTGGACAGGTCGCCAGACTATCACAGGGCTGACACACAGAGACAGACAACCAGTCACGCTCACATTAACACCTACAGGCAATTTAGAGTCAACAATTAACCCGCTAACACGGGGAGAACATGCAAATTCCACACAGAAGGGCCCCAAACCGGATTAGAACAAATCTTTTTGGATTCATTTTCAATGATTTTGTTTCAATGTCAGAATGCATCACTTCTGCCATCTTGTGACCATCTTTGAGACTATCATGATTGAGCTGCTTATTAATCACCTATTCTTGAGCTTCAAAGTTCTTAATTGACCTTTGAAATGGTTTGACAGAACAGTCCCAGCTCAAGGTCCTCTTAATGCCTTTTGCTGAGGCTTTCAACCATATCACATGGTCTTCATCAGTGCAGGCTCTGCATGCTCTGTAGCTGTCATTTAATTCCACAGCACTTTTAGTACTTCTTTTCCATGTTGACTTAGAAAAGCACATTTTATGCATGTCAACATATCCGTCTCCATGACAACTTAGCAAACTCCAATTTGTTAATGAAAGACAGTGCTCTAACGTTAAAAGCTCTGGAAAAGCTAGTAAAGAGGTCCTTGAGTTGGGATTATTCTGTCAAACTGGTATTCCTATGTATTCTCATTTACTTGCTATCTTTAAAAAATGTAAACTAAAAAATTTTGAAGTACATTTAAAACTTAGAAACTGTCACAATTATTTAAAAGGGAAAACATATTTTCAAGTTGCCACCTCATGAACACGCTGTGAAACAACATCTCTTCATTGACAGTTTAACTCAAGACACAAAATGGTACAACTGAAGGCAACCAATCTGGGCATTTGTTTTTTTCCGCTTTGTTAGAGTTTATCCAAAGAAAAAAAGAGAGAGAAGATGACAAAATAAAATTTCCAGCCGAAAGAAGAGCAACTCAAATTCCCCAAAAACATTTTTACATTTGCATATTTTACCCTTGTTCTCTCTTTTTTTAAACTCTACAAATAATTAGCTTTCATGTAGCTTTTTAGTGTCAGATTTAGTTTGAAAAAACTGGGATGAACATGAATTGGCCCCCTTCCTGTAATGTTCTAGGACTGGTTGCTTGATATGAAAGTGGTGCTCAACCTTCTTGGTATTCAATGCCTAAAATGCCCACTCATGCTAACAATGAATACGCCCATTATCATTTTGTCATCTCCCTCTCAGCCCGCGACACTCGGCGAGTAGAGGCAGCATAACAGCTGCAGCTTTTAATTATTCCACAGGGACAAAAAGCACCAATCACATTTATATAAACTGGATATCATTTGATTACTGGAAATTTCTATATTTTTCTCAACAAATCCAATGAAAACACCAAAAGCGACAATGAATCAATCCTACTAACAAGTATTGTCTGTGCAGCCAAAGCTTATGTGCAGTAGACCTCCGTAAAAACACATCAGTAAACTACCCTGAATGACATGTTCTTTCATTACAGTGAACATGGGCACTGCAGTTTATTTCCCATATACTCCATCCTGCTGCTGACACTTGAACTCTAGATATGTATTCATCCGCAGCTGAAAATAGTCCTAAATAACTGGACTATTTACTCCTATATGAGTAACATTTGATAGAAACTGCAGTGCCCAGGTGTTGCTAAGCCGTTTTAAAAAAACAGTTTTGTGATGCCTTTCTATAATTTGTGTCTTCAGTAGGAACAAAGGTGCGAAAGTCAGAAAGTTTTGAGAGACAAACTAACACAGACTGTTGGTTTTGGTCTTTTCATGTTATTGATTAACAAAAAAATAAATAAAAATGGGATAACACCGGCCTTGTTCGTTAATCAAAAACCTGTACTTGAAACTCATTTTGTGGTCAGCTGGAGGGTTTTTACTATCAGGTTGAGACCCACTGCTCTGTCTCACCTCAGTATGAAAGCCTATAAGTCACGAAGACAGTGTCAGGTCAGCCTCACTCCCTACAGTCCATCTCCAGTCAGAAATTTAAACATAAAGCAACTAAAAAGCACAGTTTGGTTTGAGTCTTTGACACGATGAATAGATATAATTTGCCAACAAAAAAACACTCTTTGCAGTCTCAGACCCATCAAACCTACATTTCAGCGATATGATATTAGCAGCATCGTCGGTACCGTGACTTTTCAAATGATGCTGTAAAGAAAGCTAAAAGTTCAACTGTTTTTTTCCTCAAAATACTTAAGACAAACAACACATAACACAAACGAGACCAATCAAATTCAAGTAAACACACTCAACAATTCTTTCTTCAAACACATTTAAAGTCAACAAAATATCTTTTTTCACTATTTCACTGTGAATTCACTTTAAATTTACTGTGAAATTGTGGTACGTCGAACAGCATCTGCTGATGTACGGATATGCTAATTGCACAATGTCTTTCAATCTTTTCCACACGCCACTTGCTGTAAAACATCTGTACTGCTGTTAGAAACTATTAGAAATGCAGCGACTCTGTCCGTATCTACAGTACATACACGACATAATGAGTGCGTGATTCTTGGTTCACATATCTTCAATCCTCTTCCTCAGTTATGGCTCCACATCATCTGTCTTCTCTTAAACTCCTCTGGAGTACAGCGCTCTTCCTGTTGACCCTGTGATACGGGACATGGTGCGTCCATAAAGGTAGTGTGACCTGCTTCGCCTCCTCCTCCTCCTCTTCTTCTTCTTCTTCTTCCTCCTTTCTTTCCTCCTGCTGAGCTGAGTTACATCTGTCAGCCAGAGAGTCACAGAGCAGAGACTTTTACAATGTTACTGCCAGCTGAGCTTGTTGTGGTCTGGATGCTTGGAGCTGCAGGGTGACCCGGGGGTGGGGGCGGCCTCCTCTGTGAGGGCCCGCGGAGGCCATCGCTGTCAGGGGCCAAAGCGGGGGGCGATGGGAGGCTGATGATCGCTGTGGTGATCCGGCCACCTTTGCTGTTGATCCAGCCACTTTCATTGGTTTTCTGGTTGAGGTTCAAACGACTAGAGAAAAGGAAAAATAACGAAACTGTATGCAACTTTATAATGTTTATCTATCCAGACTATGTGCAGAGTGCATAGAGTAATGTTTGAGATACCACTGTCTACAAGATAAAGTACATAACAGGCATATTTCTTCACCCAGACTATTCCACGAACACGTCACATTTAAGCGATTAACTAATAATTGAAAAACAAATATTCAACAAATTTCATCTATTGCAGCATATTATGTTTCCTAGACGTCCACTGGCACCACTGGTGCAATTTTTCAATATATTACTGTTTGTCATAGTTTTAATTAACTTATCATGAACTGTTATTAATAAAGTTGCTAGGTTTACTTTTATATTTAAAAAGTAAATAGTTAT
Organism: Sebastolobus alascanus; assembly: GCA_916701645.2. NCBI lineage: Eukaryota > Metazoa > Chordata > Actinopteri > Perciformes > Sebastidae > Sebastolobus > Sebastolobus alascanus. The sequence goes on along the minus strand of CAKAOJ020000049.1, from coordinate 63,833 downwards.
TATTTATGCAAGTTCAGGCAACATTTCATTAGCTAATAAATCTAATTTAATTTGAAAATTGAGAGAGAGACAGAGACTATGTCAAAATATTAATAGATGATATTGTACAATGTTCCTACAGTCCCCCCCTATTGATTGTTCTGTAAATAACACACTTTTTACCCGTTTACCCCCTCCAAAAAAGGAAGTGAATGTAATTTTGTTTGTGGTGTTCAAACCATTGACAGACTGCAAATTATCTTTCAAGAAACCACAGATAATCCATAGACTTCGCTGTCATTTGTAGGAGAAAATATGATTTTCTCTGAATGCACAGAGAGGCGTGCAGACGTGTCTTATACAGGGATGTTGATTTAATTTCATTCATCATTTCCTTAATTAAAGGAGGGTAGACAAGCAGATGTTGCCTATCCTCTGACATTCATTGAGTAAACTCACTATTCCATAGTAAACACCTTATGGGATTTTTCTCAAACATTTTCAACCAAAAAACAATACAGTTTAATATCCAGAGTTAAGATGTTGTTCCTCGAAAAAGACTCCTAGTGAGGTTTTCACATGTGACTTTAAATGCTTTGGAGGTGTACAGTTACCTTGCACAGCAGCTGGATTCTCGCGATGTCACGAGATCACGCGAGAATTGCGGGATCAAATGTCGCGCTAAAATCCATCTTGTCAGGCTTCAAGTAATGCGTTTGTGTCAGGCAAGCCAGACAACGGGCCAATCAGCATCCTGTGAGGAACTACTGGCAGCTATAGGCGTGGCTTATATGTGTGAGACCTGAGACCCGGTGAGACCGGTTAGATGTTGCAATAGCATAAGTTATATCAGAACTGGCGAGTACTTCTTCATTGAAAGAAGAGCAAAGTACGGCACTAGTTTTGCTTTCGTTAGTTTGATTGACAGATGGGTCATCCAATCACCTGTACCAAGTATTTTTTGAGAGTGCCTGCCCTTTTTCAAACAGTTTCCAATGACGGTTTCTCAGATGGTTCTGTGTAACAAACCATCTGACAGGGTCAGGTTAGGTGTACAGAGGATACAGGATCTCAAAACCTTGGCACATAAAAGCCAAACATTCTACGTGGCTTTACCCATGAACTTACACTTTAAGTGGAAATGTTGTGGGCAGCTAAATTGTAGACTATTTTCCCCTCACAAAGTTGTCAGAATTCAGCAAACAACCTGAATGCAAAGCCTCCCCCTCCCCCTCCCCTCTGCTGCTGCTGTGTGTTTCTGCTCTCCTTTACTTTTACCTGGCGGTGTGTGACAGTTGGCCACCACAATGTATGTGGATGGCACTGAGCTCCTGCAGGGGGCCCTGGTGTGTTGGGATGGGATGGCTGGAGGGCAGGCTGGCGTTGGGCAGAGGAGTGTTTCTCTTTGCCCTGCGGCCACAGCAGGTACGCACAGAGCTGTCGTGGCTGGATATAGAGGGGCTGCGTGACGGGTAGGTCTGCAGCGCCGACTCTAAACAGTTCTGCTCGAACATCTGCGCGTCCACAAACTCATGAGCCTGGAGAGAAGAAACAGGATGGTGGTTTAAATACACAGGCAGGGATTGGTGCAGAGAGGAAACAGACTGTGAAGTAAATAAAAGACGGTGCCTTCTTGAGTGATATAATTTCTAATTTTACAAATAAATACACCAAATAAATGATTATAATAATAAGCTAATAGTACATTCACAAACTCACTTAGTATATTTGCTGAATGGAGGGTGGATCCAGTGTCACTGTTCTATACAAATCTATGTTTTTTGACACAAAAACCTTTTGCAAAACAGCAGCTCTCAAAATTCAACACTTTAAAAGAGTACACTGACTCACAGAACATCCATATGATTCAAATCACTGCAGACTTAGGATCAACCTCTACTTTTACAAAATCTCTACTGAAACTTGTCAACCTGCTATGTAAACATTTTGAGGCATTTTTGCCAAGAATTTGTGTCTTGCATCCAACTGATGTCGAGGCACGGATTAGACGAGAGGGAAAACATTACTGTCACGGCGATAGACATCTCTGACAGCAATGAAACTCCCTGGAGACTCTTTTGGATGTGCTCTGGAGGATTTGGGAGCTACTGGGAAAATCAGTGTCAAGTACAAACTTCTGATAAAGCAACTTTGGGAGTGGTAGATAATGTTACTCAACCCGCAAAAATATGATGAATGATTTTTTTATTGACACTGACAAGAGCAACATGTTTCATGCAGTGGGTCAAAAGTCTAAATACACACCCACACTGTTTGTGTAGTGATTAGGCTGACAGTGGCATACAGGTGTGTATCAAAGACAATCGATACAAGCTATATATATATATATATATATATAAATATATATAACTTGTATCGATTGTCTTTGATATACCCATAATACCTATAATTATAACATTTTTGTGGATTGAGTGTGCGGTTTCCAGTGGTGGATTGTAATCAAATACATTTACTCAAGTACTGTACTTTGTACTGTACAAATTTGAGGTACTTGAGTATTTTCTTCTCATGCCACTTTATAATTTGACTACAATTCAGAGGGAAATTGTTGTATTCTTTACTCCACTACAATTATTTGACAGCTTTAGTTACTAGTTACTTTAAAGATTAAGATTTAAGGTATTTGCACGCAAACCATATGAAAATGTACAAGTACAGCTGAAACAATTAACGAGTAATTCTTTGATAGAAAATTAACTGGCAACTATTTTAATAATTGTTTAGTCATGCAAAAATCACAGTTTCATGGTTCCAGCTTCTCAAATATGAGTATTTGCTGCATTTCCTTTTTTAATTATTCTAATAATTTGAATTTATTTTTAATAATGTTGAGGTTTGGACTAAACGAAGCATTGTGAAGGTGTCACTTTGGGATCTGCGGGCATAACAATCAATCGATTAATCGAGAAAATATTCAGCAGATTAATTCATAATGAAAATAATCATTAGTAGTCATTCTTACAAAACAGTTAAAAATAGCTCCATCTCAACCAACTACAAATCAAATGTAAAATGCTGCTTTTATATTAATGTAGGCATAATAATAATAATAATAATCTTATGATATATTAGATTATTATTATTATTATGCCTACATTAATATAAAAGCAGCATTTTATGAGTCATTTTTCTTTTAATACTTTAAGTATATTTTCCTGATTATACTTACATACTTTTACCTAAGTAAAATGTTCAATGCAGGACTTTTACCTGTAACTGAGTATTTTTACAGTGTGGTATTAGTACTTTTACTTCAGTAAAGGATGTGAGTACTTCACAATGCAGTACAGTTTCTATACAAACACTTGTTGTTCAATTTTTTTCTTTCTGTTTCCGTGTTTATCTTACAGTTGCCAGCAGCTCTAACCCTCAAGTACTGTACATGTTGTGCAAAAAGTTTTTTTTTTTGTCTTTTTCACTGGTATAAAACATTATTATCATGATTCAATACTTACATGATTGAACACATAACACATAATTTCAACCTTGGTTGGTAGATTTTTGGAATCAAAGATAGAGAAGTGTTGGAGTGTACCCACAGTGGTTTTCTCCAGACAGTTCAGTAGGTGGTGGTGTTGGCTCTCTAACAGAGAGGTGGACTTAGCCAGCTTCTGCTCATCCTCTTCTGTATCCTTAGTAAGACACACACACACAAACACACACACAAAATTGATGAACGTTGACAAATTACATCGTTGGTGTGTCCTCGTCACTCATTAAAGCCTCTAACTCTGTGCATAAAATGACTCTTTGATATGAACTTTTTCATCAGTAATTAAAAGTCAGACGTGAGTCTTTGGTTCCGCTTCATGTCTCCCACTTTAAACTGGGCTATCTTGGTTCGTGCTCGTTGATTTCACTCTCATTTCCATTATGAGCAGGTAGCCAACAACTCCTGCTGTTTGCTTTTAAATAACTTACCAGCAAATTAGTTACGTAACGGACCACATTTCTCCTCGGTGTGAATTGATCCCTCAGCCTTGGCAAGTGGTTTGTTTATAATTAATTGTCTCTATTGTGCATCTTTTGTGCCATTAATACTGAAATTGCCTTTAGTTTGGTTCCTTGTGTAAGCAAGCTGAAAAAAATAACTCCCCCTTTGAGTTTATTGAACTAATAAAATTCAAAAACGGTGTTGTTGCCAGCTCTCTTACTTAATTATCTAAGTAGGTACCGCTGAGCGCCATGTGATGCTCCAGGCAGCTGAACAGTTATTGATGTATGAAGCATCAGATAGAGGAAAAACAGAAGAGTTGAGGAAAAACAGAAACTTACGGAATCATTTTTTTGGTATTTCTCCAAACGGGACTTGGTTTCAAAGCTCAGGCTCCAATATAGCTTAGTCTCAAAGTAATCACAATTGCCAAAAAACATGAAAACTGAAAACAAATTAATTCCCTCCCCACGGCGCACATTGTTACTCAAAGGATTTAGGTGGGTGGCGATCCAGCCCAAGGACTCTCATTCAGATTCCAGACACATGAACAATAGAGCGATGTGGGCACGAGAAAACTACGCCTTCTGATGTGTTAATGTGTGGATCATATCTGTGGCAGAGGCCCTGTCAGATACATCGTATAGCTAGAGACCGAGACCTGTGACAAGGTTCAAGGTTATTTTCATGTAACAAAATCTTGTATTATATCTTAAGTGAAGAGAGGAAGGCAGCTTACTCAACTACTGATAGAGAATGACTGGCTCTTTAATTTCTCCTAATGCTGTGAGTAGGAGAAGGTGATATGGATAAAATGTATCATGGTATATGTCATTATATACTCCTCATTATAGATATAAATTGTGGCATAGACAGATTTCTGAAATTTCAAGTTTATATTATAGACATAATTACCTGATGGGATTGTCTCTTTTTGGCTCAGCCAGTTATTAATACCTGACAAATCAAGATACGTCATCAAATAGCCTGTATCAAGGACTGTATCATGCATGACTATCTCCCAGAGCTTGGACATTTAAGTCACAGATCCGCCATCTTTGATTTTTACATGGCTTGTATTGACTTAAATGGAAGAGACTTTTCTTTGTTGTGATAAATCATGTTTCTTTTCCCCAGCTTTAAGAAGATTTCCTATCATCCAGTGAGTTTCTATACTTTCTAAAAGGAAATTTCATGGGAAGATCTGTGACTGAATGTCTGACTGCGATATGTAGTATACAGTCCTGAATAAGTGTTATTCCAACGCATTCTCATCCCAGCTAGTCATTTACTGAAGGTTTGTCAGACCTCTCAGCGTCAGTTTTTGGTTGCAGTAAACACGTTCTTAATGTTGTGAATTAAACAAAAACACTTGCTTAGGTTCAGGCAACAAAACCACTATAGTTAGGTTTAGGAAAAAACAACATGGTTGGGCTAAAATCACTACGTTTGTACAGTGAAAATGACAATGAACGTTGTGAACGCGGGACATGAACGAACAGCTGATTGTATCGTGATGCACAGGACGCGAACAGCGGTCTCCTGGATGAAAGCCCCTCCCATCCGCCCTGTGTTTCTTTGTCGCTCTTTATGCTACATCACCACAGCACTTCTCGTTTAATATTGACGTGGACGGGTTTACATTGTCGTTAACTGTGAGTCCGGTGCGTCTCATACCGATGCTAAATGGTGCCTTTTGCGTCTGTATCTAGCGCCGACGACCGTGAGAAAGCGCCGGTATTTGGCGCCCTGGGAATGACGACGGGCTGTTTATTCATCAGATGGATGTTGTAAATGTAAATGTGCAATTTTAAATCCCATATTGCCATGAATCAGTCCTGCTCATTGATTTGCAGCATTACCCACAATGGGACACAATAGGACCCTTGGTATAACTGACATAGAAAAATCTCGAATGGTTGACACATTTCTATTGTCTCATGACGTAGATCATCATATTGCCCAACACTACTCGTGATGTTCTGGAAAAATGCTGCAGTTACAAAAGACAAGATTTGTTCCAATTCAAGAGCTGTTATTTCTGTTAGGGAAGTTACAACGATCCATTACGGCTGGGTGATATGACGATATATGCTGTGAGAGGATATTAATCTGGTCATAGAGTGCCGTGTCATAATGCAACATATCCTCATACAATGGTTTGTATGATATCCTACGAGAAGTTTTTCCTAATTTTTCGTGCGTTTTCCTACGAATGTCCAGCAACACATGTCAATTTCCGCTTGTTACATGCAAACAGTCTTTTAAAATTAACTTGGTTGGGTTTAGGCAACAAAACTACTTAGTTAGGTTTAGGAAAAGATCGTGGTTTGGGTTAATATAACCACAGAAGTGGCATAAGTTTAGTACGTAAGTTACGTGACAAATAAATCAACAATGACTTCTGGTTTCAAACGGGTATGAACACCAACCTCCTGGGCGAAAGTCGGGTGTTTTTTTGACCCACCCATCCACCCCAACCTCCTCCGTGAGCGGCGTTTGTCGCTCTTTATACTTCCTGGTTCCCGATTACGTGGATTACATATGAATTGATTTCTTGGGATATATATGAATTACAGTGCATTACTTTTCATAGGTATAGCTATGAACGGTGTATGAGAACAACCTGCATACTGTGTTACATCTTTGGGGATATTTAGACCATTGTGGCAATGTCGATCAATGAGCAGAACTTCTTTATGGTTATATTGTATTTTAATATGATTTCTGCAATAATGTGATATATATCTTTATTTTTCAATAATTTAATTAGCTGTATTTGTCAAAAGCAGACATTCCCATCCGGCTTTTTTCTCAAACAATATTTTCTCAATTGATTTTCTAGAAAATGTATGTAGTTGCGTTGATCTCATCTACATTTGTTGCCATTTTTGTGGCAATATGTCTTTCACCATTTTTCCGGTATTCGCACAGGAGCACAACGAGATTGTGAATCCTTTGCTCCTTCCCTAAAAAGATCTGATGGTTCAGTTGTCTGTTGTCAATGAGCACAACTCCAGACCTGTTTGAATCACTGGAAGAAGAAAATCAGCAGTGATTGGGTGATAACCATGAGGGCAAATTGGAACAAATCCTGTCACTCTAAAGTGAAAAATGAAAATTAAATTAACAGCACCTACAGGGATAGAGCTGTGAGGTCTTTCTATGCAAGGTTATAATAAAACCTGACAGGATTATCAATAAATCCCCCTCTATGATAATGAGCCTGTGATCTGGGTAACAAATAAATGGCTGTCAGAAAATTAAAAAGCCTTCAGGGAAAACTGAAAAAGACTAGCAGACCAGAACTTCTAATCTAACTATAGGTTGTGAGAGTCACTTTGTCATATATCCCCACTCACTCCCACCCCAGACCCACGCAGCGCTACTGACTGACTGACAGCAGTGACACCACCGTAATTTGATGCGGCAGGACTCTGGCAGCCTCATCAAACACACGCAGAGGGATGTGGGTCGCTCAGCACTCACAGATGGCATTTATATGATAATTCTAACCACTTCCAGACACCCATGAGCTTTCGCACTGGACTCGATTAGATCCAAATGCATTTTAGTAACCATCTGCAAGGAGGGGAGTATGTCACTGAAAGCAAGAGTGATGGACTGGATGGGAGGGATATAGGCAATTTGGTCATGCATTACCAAACACATTTTTCCATGGTGGTGACGAGAATAAAATAAAAAGGGCTGAGTAAAACATGGAGGAGAACATGGTGGTGGACGCTTACATTGAAAAGTTGAAAGTTGGTTGATGTCTGCAAGTAGTGGAGATAAAGAGAAAGACATGTAATTTAAATGAATAGTTGGACATTTTAAGAAATATGCTTATTTGCTTGCAGAGAGTTAGATGAGAAGATCACTACGTCATGTCTGTGTGTTCAGTACAGCACAGTTCATGGAACTAGAGCCAGGAGGTGGTTAGCTTAGCTTAGCATAAAAATAGAAAGCGGGGGGAAACAGTTAGCCTGGCTCTGTTCAGAGTTCAAAATACCCTAAAGTTAATGTCTAAAATCCAATACATTTGAATCCATACACAAACTGAAATATAAAAATGATAAGTTATGGTTTGAAAGGGAGTTACGTGCTGCATTTTTTGGTAGAGACCTACTGGTTGCTTGGCAATTCCATGGTAACCTCAAGTAACTCCTCGTAAAACTACAACTTGTCACTTTTATATTTGTGTGTAATTAAACAAATGAGATATAATGTGTTAATTAGTGAGTTAGCTATATACACACACACATGTATGTATATATTTATTATTGGAAATCAATTAATAACACAAAACAATGACAAATATTGTCCAGAAACCCTCACAGGTACTGCATTTAGCATAAAGAAAAATGCTCAAATCATAACATGGCAAACTCAAGCTCAAAAGGCAACAACAGCTGTCAGTGTGTCAGTGTGCTGACTTGACTATGACTTGCCCCAAACTGCATGTGATTATCATAAAGTGGGCATGTCTGTAAAGGGGAGAGTTGCGGGTACCCATAGAACCCATTTTCATTCACATATCTTGAGGTCAGAGGTCAAGGACCCCTTTGAAAATGGCAATGAAGGTTTTTCCTCGCCAAGAATTTAGCGTAATTTTGGAGCGTTATTTAGCCTCCTTCTAGACAAGCTAATATAACACCAATGGATTCTCTAGGTTTTCTAGTTTCATATAATGCCAGTATCTTCACTCTAACTTTAGAACTGTTGGACAATATATTGATATTGGACGTTTTATACTCCCTAATATCAGTAAAGGCCCCAAAAATCTAGTATCGGTCGGGCTCTACTTTAAATAAATGCTAATGTTGCTCCGTGTCTGCTGGATGTGTAAATATGCAACTATTTGCTCACAACTTCACCATATATCAACTTTATAAGTGTTGTGTTTACAACCTGTTTTCGCTACCCCTGAGTCGCCACAAAAATCAATTATTGCAGGTTTAGAGTATGGCGGTGACAAAAGATAAGAATATAACAACACTGCAGTTGTCTATAATCATAGAGAGGAGGACAGACAGAAACATTCTGCACCTTTTGTAGGAACAGGAGTCTGGGTGAGTGTGGGATTTAAGTGTCCTCCGCTTCCTCATTGTTCAAATCTGCAATTTTGAAGTTTGCTTCAGCCTCTCTTTTTAATGCACTAACCATCTAATTACCACCAAGAGTGACAGAACAAGCAATGAAAGTAAAAGCAACCTCTGTTGTCTGACTTTGCCAGTTTTACAGACGCGGATTAAATTAAGTCTAGGACTGAAAGACAACTAAGGAAAGTGCTTTGTGAGATTACACTGATAACGCCCGCATGGGGGATTATAGGCATAACTCCTCTGCTATCACCCCTTGCCCTCTATAACAACCACAATGTGATGACTCCAACTTCTGCTGCTCTTGTATAAATGACTTCTAAATTGTCCTTTGCTTAATTATTGCAGTAATTGTTTGTCATTTTGAGTGTGTAGATGTTTGTGTGTGTGTGTTTACTGCAGATGTGAAATTGCAGTGAACTGAAATAATTAGTAGAAGGGTGTTTGACAAGTAACAATATGATTAATCTCTCATACTGAATTACAATCTGATGACATTTCGTGTCATTTTAAATGAACACATTTGAAATCACTTCCCAGTAATCATCACGCCCACTTTGCTGTTGGTGTGTTCTTAGCGTTCAGAGGGTCAGAGGTTGTTCTCACCGTCAGCTCCAGCAGTTCGTTGAGCAGTCCGTTGCGTTTGCTGTGCATGAAGGCGTTGACGCTGCCCGACTTGGATATTCTTATCCTGGCCAGTCTGGCTTTCTGGGCGTGGGAAGAAGAGAAGAGGTCACAGCATCAGACAGGGTGGGCGGGAGGTCAGAGAAGATGACTAATGCAGTGTTTAATGGTGAGAATCTGCCAACTCATCACCCAAGCTCTGTAGTAATTTTCACAGCTACTAATGTACTGCTTTTACCTCCACAATATCATACTGTTTTCATAAAGACTATATATGAAAACAGAACTCTCACCAACATACACTGGCCAAAAGTATGTGGACTGGTCTCCCTGGCAACTATTTTGATTATCGGTTTATCGTTAAAGTTATTTTTCAAGCAAAAGCACATACAGTATGTTATAATACCGTACAAACATTCTCTGTTTATCTGGTTCCAACTTGGCCAACGTGAATATTTGCTGCTTTCTTTTGTCTTATGTGTTAGGAAACTGAATATCTTAGGGTTTTGGAGTGTTGGTCGCACAAAACAAGACGTTTTAAGATGTCACCTTAGGATTTACAAACTTGTGATGGATTTTTTTCTCTCTTTTTTTGACATTTGACACACAAAACAACCAACTTATTAATCGTCAAAGACAAAAGAAATATAAAAAAATAATTGCTAAGAAAGATTAAATGATCGTAAAAGTAACTGTTAGCTGTAGCCCTCATGAGAACAGGAATAGAACGGAAAAGCAGATTTTCCTTCAAAAACTCACTAAAACAAAAAGCAGATGAATCTCACATAGATGTAATTAGATGTGATTTAATACTGTTTTGTTTTTTTTGTTTACCCCTTCATCCGTAGAATCAGTCCTTGTATTTCCTGATGCTAACATAGGATTTGTTCTGCCTCTTCTCATTATTCTAAATTGCCGTTTATTTCTATCCACTCCAGGAAGGCCAACAACCACTTTGTGGAAGCTAATGAGGATCCGAATAAAAACAATGAAGAACGCCTCTTTGAAACTGCAATTTTTGCGCGAGTCCAAAACATCTTAGTTTGATCCTTTCAAAATAGGATAATGAAGATTCAACTTAAACCACAAACTATAAGAAAAAAACAAAACAATTAAATAATATTAGGATACATTTATCCGCAAAATGAGACAAAGCCCACCTGCTGATGTAGTCTGTCAGAAACTAATGGATGGTTTACTGCATTACTGCTGATTCTGCCCATAAGAGGCTGAGGAATTTACAACAATGCACCTGTCTGCTGAATATAAAATCGCGTTCAATTTTCAAAGCCGGTTTGCCACCTCCTCTTTGTCTACAGTACAATGGGGTGTAGCAAAAAGATAAATGTGATAACTCCTCCAAAAGATAGATGTGATAACTGAACAGAGCGAGGGAGACAGAGAGAGGCAGACAGGAAATGAGAGAGAAATTGTATAGGGGATTTCTTAAAATGAAAAGGATATTAGGACGACTCTATACGGCTGCCTCAAGTGCTTCTGGACATATAAGGTGAGAGATTTCTTTAACCTTGTCCTGCTGCTCTCTCTCTACCCGATAAATGCATTTCAGAAACAGGAGACAGACAGAGCAATATCTGCTTCCCAGACTCGAATCAAAAGTAACAGAATTAGTTTGGATGCTTCAGAAATTGTCCGTCAGACTGTAGGTACCTGTGAAGGTGTGAGGAATGCTGGAGACTGAGATGTAATAATAATGATTGTGTATGTACTTGCACAGTGTGTGAAATGAAGAGGGGGGGGGAAGACAACCGTCTTCTTTCTACCTAGAGTAGCTTCGGCTACAGCGTGAATGAATTTGAAAGGGAAAGCGCTGTCGAGTCCTGCCTGCTTTTCTTATTGATCAAAAGCTCGACTTGACACAAGGAAAGAAAAAATATGAAAGAATAACTAACTCTGATCCTACTGATGTGGTGATGAGTACTTCCTCTTCTCTGAAGGTCCATTGAGCCCAAATGGTTGTCTATGGAAACTCTATTCTGAAATGATGAAATTCTGGATTTGTTTGGAGTCCAGAGGTGTGAGCAAGTTTAGTGAAGTCTTAAGACACACGTTTTAAAGGTGCTAAATTCGATATCAAGAGCATTAAAGCTGAAATAGGCGAGATTGGAGCAATTATGATTAAAAAAAGTTATTTTTATAAAACGGTCGCTATATCCTGACAGTAGTACATGAAACAGGTAAGCTGAAAAAAATCATGTTCCTCTCTGTCCTCCGGTGTTCCTAACGGCATCTGCAAGATTTTACAGACCGGAGGAAAACAAGTAGTAGGAGCTGATCTGAGGTCTGCTGTCCATCTGCTGTCTATGAGAGCCGGCTGCCAATCACTCGCGAACTCCGACCAAACGGTCAAACTAGGCAGCGCTGATCAAATATGAATCAATATCATGTTACGTTAAAGTGGCAGTAGGCAGTATATTTTTGGCATCATTGGGCAAAAATTCCATGTTAATCTTTCAGCATATTGTAATTCAAGTGTTCTGAGAGATAACTAGACTTCTGCACCTCCTCATGGCTCTGTTTACAGGTTTTAAAAAATCTAGCCCGTGACGGGAGACTTTGACCAATCGCAGGTCATTTCATTGAGAGAGCGTTCCTATTGGCTGTGCTCCGATAATGTGACCGAAACTTGGCGTTCCTTCAGCAGATTTCGCAATGGCGGCGGCGTCACAAACTTTCTCATTTTACAGCTAAACAGTACACTACAAGATGATGCTGAAAACCTTTGAGGCGAGAAATACCGTTTTGTAAAAATAACTTTTTTTTATATACATATTTGCTCCAATCTCGCCTACTTCAGCTTTAATGCCTATTTCTCGCATCAAATGTTTTCAGAATCATCTTGTAGTGCACGGTTTAGCTGTAAAATGAGAATGTTTGTGACGCGGCCGCCATTGTAAAATCTGTTGATGGAACGCCAAGTTCCGGTCACATGAACGGAGCACAGCCAATAGGAACACTTGAATTACAATATGCTGAAAGGTTATTATGGAAATTTTGCCCAATGATGCCAAAAATATACTGCATGCTGCCACTTTAATGTAGCAGCAAACAACCATTTGCTATGTAAAGAATGAAGTCTCTCCCTCTCTGTGTGTGTTGTAATCTGAGTTTCTCTGTGCTTTGCTTACATAGCCGGGCTAGCCGTACATGCATTTTAGTGCATGTGAGTCCTACTGTTATGCACCACTGGCTATCTAATGTCCGCCGCTAATAAAGCCGTCCCAACCCACTGCGTCGTCTCGGAAGTGTAGCGCCCACCCTCCGGTTCCCCCTAGAGGTAAACACTGTTAGCTCTGTCAGCATTGTTCCCTGTGTTTGCACTGTTTGTGCTGTTAGCACTGTTAGCTGCTAGCCGCCGGCTCAGCCATTGCCATGTTGAGAGCCGTGTGGAAGCAATAGATATGCTCTGAATTTTAATTGAGCACCTTTAAGTCACAACTCTAATACCAAGTCAAGTCCAGGTCCATGTCATCATCAAGGCTCAGGTGGACTAATATACATTTGCGGTGCTAGTGAGTATTCACGGCAGCAAGTGTAACTGTGTGTCTCATTGATTTTTTTTTTAGAGTTTCTGGGCAACAATTGAGGGTGATGAGGAAGTATTTCATGGCTGGAGAAATTCTGAGGTAAATTACTCTACAGTCTATTACAGTCTGTTCAGAGACGGGTCTAATGGGCCTCCTCGACACTCTGTCCAAAGCCTAGTGATGATGGATTCTAGTGATTTTACTTTTTTTTTTGTATCTGTGGTCTTGGTTGACTGAGCAAATCAAGCCTATATGCTCTAACATTACCATCCACAATCCGACAGTCAGACAGCCAGACTGCAGCAGTCCAGAGAAAAAGGCATGAAATGTTCAGCTCTCAGACAAGTGAGCCTTCAGACGACTGCATATAGAAACCTTTTCCTTTTTTTCTTTCCTTTTACCCCAATCAGCTTTTCTCCTTCAGACCTTCTCCCTCTGCTTTCGCCGACCGTCTCCTTTGTGTTCTCATTCGCCCTCATGTCCGACCTCCTTCTCTCTTTACTCTATTGCTCCTGTCATCTTGTTTTGCCCTCACGTCTCCTGTCTTTTTTTTTTTTTTATTCAACATCCTACCATCTCTCAGTGCGGCTCCACTTGACTTTGCTGTCCCATTACCGGTGTGACCTCAGTCCATTTACTGCCTCGACACTCACCGACACTGACGGTGACTACGCTGCACCGCTTTGTTATGCAGTAATAAAAAAGAATCCTGTCTTCTTCTTCTTCTTCTGGGGAAGTTTTCTTTTCGACTTATCAGGGAATTAGTCACATTAGTATCAGGGGTTGTTCCTCCTGCTAGTTATACCATCCGTGGGTGACTGAACATGAAGAGGAGACACTGCACTCTGCACCGAGGCCCTCACTATGCAGTATAGTTAGCAGGGAACGACTATCATTAAATCCAATTTAGATTCTCTACTTTCTATTTTCTGACCGTGAAGCTACAACGGGTACATGAGAAGACCTTTTTGTAAAGTCAAATCCCCAGATGACTACATAATTGTAATGGGAGCCTGGAGCAGCCTGTTGTTAGAGAAGAATGAAGACGAATGAGACCTAGAGAGGAAGGGAAGGCCAAGAGAGATGGAGTAATAGAAGGAGGGAGGACGGATGAACAGGGTTAATATAAAACAAATCTTTTCTACTTTTCTTCCTTCTCTTTGTGTTCTAATACTATTAAGGAAAATAAGGGGCACATGTGGCTATAATGGGGGTTTTCTGTGCAATGGCAAACAAAAATAGCTCACAGGTGCACAGTAAATGTGTTGGTGACTTGCTAAACTTTTACAGTTGTGGGCATAAAAGCAAGGTAAGAACAGACAATTACACAGACCAATCCAGCAAAGCAACTCCTTCACGCTGAGCTCCAGGTCTCCATCAACAAACCAACAAAATGTACTGTACTTTCCTGGGTTGGCAAAGTATTCTCACTGTGCAAGAAGATTACAAAGAATCTAGAGCGCTGGTTCCCAGCCTGGGGGGGTCGCAAGGCCTTCTTGATTTTAAGGGGTCTAAGACAACTTAAAAAAAAATATATACAATTGGCCTATATCTGAGCATTTCATTCTTTTCTATAAAGAAAACTAAATTAAATTGCTATTTATTTTATATTAAAGCTTGGATTAATATGTAAAATATAAACTTAAAACCAAATCTCACAGGATAAGTGCACGGTGAAGATCTGAACAAAAGCTATATTCACAGAGCCTTCCCTCTTCGCATCTCCGATGCATTATTTACAGGGAAATAATCTGCTCAAAATTCATCCAAATTGCTTGTTTTACACAAACTACCTGCAGTTATTGCATTCACTATTTGGGTCAATTGTACAGTTATATCAGTTGTTCTGTATTGTTATCGTTATGCATTGATAATAATATGTCACTTAGTCAGGGGTCGTCAGTTTACTAAGCGATAAAAAAAGGGGTCCCCTAGGTCGAAAAGGTTGGGAACCACCACATGATCTAGAGAACAAAGATGCACCTTTCTGTAGTTTTAACTTCTTGTGGGTTGTAAATTTTATATTTTTCTGCATGAAAAAAAAACCTTTCGGATGAATAAAGTTCTACCTTTATGTATATATGGTTTTCTGAAAAAGTTCTATTCTATTTATCTTAAAGGCAGGGTTGACGATTTTATCCAGTATACACTATTTGTTATGTTGGTTGAAATGGTCTTTACACCCCGACAGCGATCCATTACTTATGAGCTCTGAAAAAGGACCGGAAAAGAGCCGTCATCTGTAGCTGCTGTAATCCTGTAAAAACGTCTACCAATCACTGCCTCGCAGTCCGCTTGGGAAGAACCAATCAGATGCCTCCCTGCTCATTCTCTACCCTTGGCGTGCACCAGCCTGAACTCAAAGTGTGTCGCCGCCGCATGTTTCTTGGAGAATGGAAGAGAAAACTCAGCCAAAAATAGCACTGCCGCGGTTACTTGTCATGAGGTAGCGTTGTTGAGTTGAGGTCCTCTCTCCGCTCTGTGTCTGTGAAGTAGTTACGATGCGGCGGTGCTCGTGCATGTGTGTGGGGGGCGTTGCCTTGGAAGGAGCCCCGAGGGGAGGGGATGGGTTTAGACGGAACTCCTGAGGCGATGCTACATTCAAATTATGCTAGCTTTACAACATCGTCGACCCTATCTTTAACTATGTGAAAGCTTAGAAATTATATAAAAAAATAAAAAATTAGACTTCTGGGGGTTCGCAGTGAATTCTCAACTTTGGAAACAGCAGTTGAGAAAACAATCCCACAACAAGGTGTAGCTTTCAGTCAAGGAAGTTTCACTTTTTTTCTGATCAATTTCAGAACTTCTTGACCATGTTGTCTTAAAAGCTGTTGCTGCATTTTCCAAGGTCAAGAATGAACTTTGAATTTCAGCATTTGAAGCAGCTATAATCAATAGACTCTGTCGAGCTCTATAGCGTCTTTCAGCTTATTGTTTTGAATTTACAGCTGGCAACTTTACTGTTTTGGTTCACTCTCACAGCTTTTATAAGCGTTGATTTTGGCCGGAACAAAGCTTTTCTTTTGCTGAAAACAGATGCCTCAAAACGACTGTACCTGCCCAGCACCAAACTGCAGACTGACAAGTTTACTAATGTGTTTGAGTAAATGCAGTCTGACCCACTGTTTCAAAGAACCATACCAGGGATTAGTGTTAAGTTTAATATATTAGTTTGCAAAAC
Source organism: Sebastolobus alascanus (assembly GCA_916701645.2). NCBI lineage: Eukaryota > Metazoa > Chordata > Actinopteri > Perciformes > Sebastidae > Sebastolobus > Sebastolobus alascanus. The sequence goes on along the minus strand of CAKAOJ020000049.1, from coordinate 47,441 downwards.
ACATCCAGCCAGCATTGGTCTTAAAAATGTTGATACTGGTGCATCAGTGTTTTGTATTTCTGGTCCCACGTGACTGCAGCAAAAAAGCTGCATTCAAATGTAATTTCTTTTTAATTTCATTTAACATCTCAATAATGTTTTTATAAATTAATTCCTCATTTAAAGTGGGTTATGTATCCCAGAGTTTCTCATCACTAATGTAATGGGGCAGATGAACCAGAGGAGACATTAACTCAAAAAGAACTTCATTAGAATAGGTTTTACTGAAGAGTTTTACTGTCCCGTCGTGGTTTAAAACAGGTTTTAAAACAACTTTTAAAAATGAGGAAAATTAAAAATTAAAAATGTCCTTCAGGGAAAATCCTCAGATCCAGAGAAAACAATACTTTGTACAACAAGTACAGAGTAAATGGCCAATATAAATGCTGCTAGAGTGAAGATGCAACTCCTTTGAACAAGGTTGTTTGTTGCTGTTGACTTACTTCAACTCAAGACTTTGCATATATTTGAATATTCGAACATCTGTGATACTCAGCAATTGAATAATGTTCTTGGCTTTACTTAATGTTTTGTAGAAGATGAGTGACAAAAATCAACAGCTTCCTGATATATTATTCAGACAGATGTCTGTCCTCCCAGCACTTCTGCTGGTCTCTCCTGCTGTCAGTAGCTGTTGCTAAGCAACAGTTCATTCATGCCCATATACAAATATCAATATCAAAACAATATTTAATAGTGAATGAAGAGGTTACTAAGTACAAGTTTTAAAAGCAATCGCGGAACAATTTATGTAGAAATCTTATTTGTCCACATTTTCTGGTCCTGTCCTGTTTTGAAAATGTATATGAGAAATATTTTTACAGAAATCATCCATGTTTTGAAAATGGACCTCAAAATTAATCATGAGTTCATTTGATTTGGAATATTGCCAAAGGGGATAGTCAGAACTGAAGACAATTACCTTATGAGAATATTGAAGATAACTGCTCTTAAACTTCTTATAAGAAAAAACTGGTTGCAGTAACTAAGCCCTGGTGTAGAGAAATGTAGGGATCTAATGTAACAAGTAAAATAATGGAGGAGTAAACATATAAAACCAGAGGAAATCTTAGACATCAGACACATCATTGTGGACCAAAGTGGGATTGAATAGTCACAACACAAAATAAGAAGATATTGCACCTCAGCGCTCCAGGGATGGCGTGTTTATGTAGGCCAACCAGGAAGTTAGCGTCGCCCTGGTTCCCTCGACAAAAAGCCAATGGGATTTTTCCATTGGGTTTTGGATTACTGCAAAAAATAAGCTTTGTGGCAAACACACGTTTATGATATTTACACGTTATGTTCAGCAGGATAATCTTCACAAATTAACACCAGTTATGATTTTTGAAGTGTAAATGCCATCGCCAGAGGAAAAAGCTAACGTTGGGCTATAAACTAACTACAACACGGTTGCATGAACGTGAGTATACACAACGAGGCTGTAACAACGGACGAGTCGGCGTGATGACGTTTAGTAGTCTCATTTAGCCACTTGTTAGCAACCGCCTTTTTTAAGACATACAGGCTTCAAAATTCATGAGTGGGATATTTACTGACATATTTTATTTTGTAGAACAAAACGTTAAAATCTCTTAAGCTTGTGTTAACCACAGACCTTATTTCAGGCATCTAACTCTAAAAAACCATCGACTTCGAGACGAGGGAACCGGAAGTGCTAAAATGCAAATTCATTCCTGGGTTTTATTCCTGTAGCACTCCATAAAAAGTACACTAAGTCCAGACATTCAGATAGGCAATAGATTGCTAATGGATTAATAGATATCAAGAGGAGTCAACAACCAATTACCCTTTTTTTTTTTTTACTATCAGCATTATTATCATGCATTTGCTTATTTATTTATTTTGATGATTTGTTTTGTTTCTCTCCTCTTAGTTGTATTATGTTTATGAAATTAATTTTGATTGTTCATTTAACCTGTATGCTTATTTATTAGATTTCACCCTTCCCCAATGGTATACGATACTGTATGTTATCCAGCTTGACCGGATGAGGGAGGTCAGTGATGGAACAAGTGAGAGAAAGACCTGTGAATAATATAAATTTGAATGTATACATGGATGGAAAGTTGTGGGGGGTTTGGAGGGTATTTTGTACGTTAGCTTTTATTATTTCTGAAATAATATTTGTCACCTTTTTAGTGTTTTTGGCTGGACCGCAGAGGGCCAGCCCTACAAACGCAAAAGTCTGTCACTGAGTGAGTGAGTGACTGAGTGACTGAGTGAGTGATAGAGTTACAGGATTGGTCGGCTGGGGTTGCTAGAGCTTCCTCATTGGTCGTTGCTCTTTCAAAATGAAAAGGCGGAGAACAGTTCTGTTTTTATGTTTTACGTGTCAGCGGTTCAATGTAACATTACATAGCGCTGTTGTTGTGCATGTGTTATTGTTTATGCTCGTTTAAGTTACGTTATGTTCGCAAATTTTCGCCTCGCTTTCCTCCATTTCCGCCATGAACTGACTATCTAGCAGCCCACGTCACTACTGCGGTATGAACCCAAAATAAACAGACTGTGCTGTGATTTAATTGCAATAAACGGGTCAAAATAATGCCGAAATAACAACATAAATATATCGATTTGTAAAAAGACCGAATTCATTCTTTGTCAAGCCTGTCCGCAACACAACAAGCAAACAACTTTTAAAATGCTTGTTTTCTGAACGGAGTTCGGATCGATCAACGCCAGGCTGTGATAACACCAGATGCTCCATCACCACTCAACATAACGTCATCTAGGCATAAATACGGCAGCGACGTTGTTGTAAACGGATCAAAGTGTGCCGAAATAACTACATAATGATGCGGATTAGTAAAAAGTCTGAATTCATGCTTTGTCGGGTCTGTTACCATGACGACAGGCAAACATCTTCTAAAATGCTTGTTTTCTGAATGGAGTTCGGATCGATCAGTGGCAGGCTACGTTAACATTGCAGCTGCTCCATTAACACTCCATCTAGGAATAAATACAGCAACAACAACGTCAGTGATGACAGCTGGAATATCTCAACGCTGATAAACTTTTGCAACGTTTGTATATATTGTTACACATCACTTACATGATGAATGCTTTTGATACACATGCTTTCATAAAAATCTGAAATACTTTTAACCTTGCATAATGTATGTCATGATAATACCTTTTCACCTTGTATACAATGTATAATATACTGACTAGTAAATGTTACCATTTACATTACTGAATGCCATTTGCTTCATTATAAGTTGGCTTTCAATCAAACATTAAGATATAAGTGAAAAAAACTGTTCACAAAATATTATAGATATGACCACTGACTATTTGTGTAAGAATTTAGCTACAAATTCAAAGACTTGACCATACGGTCCAGCCATATACTCGGTTTTGACCGAGTCTTGTTTTTATGTTGTTGTGTGTCCTTTCTTTCTTTCTTTCTTTCTTTCTTTCTTTCTTTCTTTCTTTCTTTCTTTCTTTCTTTCTTTCTTTCTTTCTTTCCTATTACCTTGGTTATATGTCACGATGGTGCCACACATCTTGGAAAATAAAATTATTTAAAAAAAAATCTTATTTGCAGTGTGAGTTACAACACTTGTTCGCACTTGTTTTTTAGGTGATTACCTAAACAAAAAGAAATCAAACCATAAGTTTCATACTTCAAAAGTGGGAAACTTAATTTGATTGCATTAACAATTTAATAAATTGTTCTTAGTGCATTATCCATCAATTTCCATCCATCACATGCAGCTGTATAGCCTATCATTACTATTGTCAAACCATGTGTAAAGACACTACCATCATTAATGTGCTTTTTCTGGATGGTATCCAAACCTACTTTGATTTGCTTGATTGTTGTTATTGTTTTTTGCAGCCTCTGCCATCAGTGTATGAATGTGTGTGTGAATGGGTGAATGCTGACATGTAGTGTAAAGCGCTTTGAGTGGTCGGAAGACTAGAAAGGAGCTTTATAAAGTCCATTTACCATTTATTTCCTCCTTACTTCTGCTGATTCAAAGCAATAAAAAAAACAGACACCTAGGAGTCGTATATCGTCATGGATTCAAACCAGACTTTTCCCTCCTCAATTAGCTATCAGCAGCTGCTCTCTAACTTAATAGCGCTCTTATCTAGACCCACAGAAAGGTCAAGCCACTGGGTGAGTGTAGTGAGTGGATAGCGAACATTTAGTACTTGGATTTAAAGTGTGTGTGAGAGAAAGAGAGAGAGATAGGGAGTGTGTGTGGGTGTGCATGTGTGGAAGGACGTTGAATAATGTGGGTCTGAAGGGCAAAAATGTTCTGTGTGTGTGTTTGATGGTGTCGAAAACTGTGGGATGATGGGTTGAAGGACAGCGATTTGCAGTGCAGACGTACAATTGCTAATTGGGGTCAATTATTTTACCCATCACCTTTTTTAAGTAGGTAAAATGTGTCATCTGTCCGTTTGATAAAAAAAGAATCAGTCATCAAGATCTTTTAACACGCTGTCATTATTTTAATGATCTTATGATTTTTCAGGAAGGTTTTTCAGGTTTAACCATTAGTATCCACCCAGTATTTTTACTCAACACGTCAACCTCCCATTGATTCTCATTAACGTAATACTATCTAATAATCCCGTGGTACTTTGGCCTTTTGAACATGAAAAGCATGCACTCCTATATGTATGTGCACAACACAAACACTTATTTAACCCACACATAACCCTTGAATCTCCCTGCTGGAGTAGATGGGATGAAATAACGACACTGACTTTTACCTTCTGAGCGCGGCGTTTGTCTGCCCTCTGGTTCTGGTGGTAGATGCGACTGAAGTTGGAGACGATAACTGGGACGGGCAGAGCGATCACCAGCACGCCGCTCAGGGAGCAGATGGAGCCGAAGATCTTCCCGGCGATCGTCTTTGGCACCATGTCTCCGTACCTAGAAATGAGACGGATGAGGTTAGACGAGGTGCTGAAATAGATAAATGGTGTTAACTTGATACACAAGGTATGTTTCCATTCACTTGTTGTTATGCCCATTTACAATTTGAGCATGAAAAAACCTGAGTGGAAATGCAAGAGAAAATAAAAATCTTCGCATGCTGGATGAAGCAGAAAAGCTGGCATATCAAAAAAGAGAGTTTTTGAATACAGCTTGACATCAGACAGACTGTAGACAAAGCATTCATTTCATGCTGCTTGACACTCATCAGACAAAATCCAAGAATAAAGAGGCGGGAACAGTTGGAGCCTCCATTCCAAGTACAGATGGTCCACATGGTCCATCCTCTTGGTGTCATCTTTGACTCGGCACTCAACTTAAAAACAACTTTTTTAAACTTTTAAAATTTGACGAGCAGATCAACTCTGTGGTGAAAGGCTTCTAACTGGTACTCGAAAATAGACAGAATCACACCGGTACTAGCATCCCTTCACTGGCTACCTGTCAAATACAGGATTTTTTTTTTTTTATCTTTATTGCCATTAACACATTGACAGGCAATTAACAACACAAAACCAAATTACCTTGAGATTGGGCTTCACCTGACATACAGAATATGCTCATATAGATGAAATAAAACTGTACAGAGGTAGAAGACATACACACATCTACAGTACCTATACATATCCCTACGGGGAAAAAAAATTTAGGCCTACATCTAAACAATAAAGTACTGAAAAATTCCTAACTAAGATAGTCAATAACTGATGGCAGTTTTAAGTTGTAGCTGGGCAGTTACAGGCTTGATCTTTTGATTGGTTCTTTTATTTGTTTTTAAAGCCATACACAGGATGGCACCCCTGTACATTTCAGAACTTCTTGAACCCGACTCCAACTCTATAGGCCTCTTAGATCCTCACAACAATTGCTTTTAACTGTTCCACGATGGAGGCGAGTGGGTTATGGGAGACTGTGCCTTTGCAGCGGCAGTTTTCTATCAAATGTTCCCCCACTATTAAGACAAATCAAGACATACTTATTTTCAATGGCCTTTGGTTGCTCTTACTGCTTTTAATGCTTAAATGTTTTAGTATTTTAGAAACTTGTATAAATTGCTCTTAAAAGTTTTATTCTGTTTTAGATTTGTGCACATATTATAATATTGCCTTGTGTTTTTTCATTGCAACCTATTCTTGTTTTGTTGCTTTTGTTGATACTTTACTCGCTGTTCACTTTAACTTGTGCAGCACTTTGGACGACTCCAGTTGTTTCTGCACATGCTGAATAAACTTGACTTCGATCAGAAGAGACAAATTAATTGCCATCATGTATCAAAGCATCAAAGCGTCAAAGCTGGTGCTCAATTCATTATGTAATCTTGTCACATCCTCTTATAAGAAAGAATGTGATGACAAATTGGTTTCTTTAAAAGGTAGTTAAAAGAAAAATGCATATAACATATCTGCTTGAGCAGCTTTGAAATTGTGATGGTTTGTTTTCATCCTTTGCTATAAAATTTGTTTACTCTAAACCGCCACGCACACATACAGACACACACCTTGGCTATTGTTGTTGCATTTTATTTTTTTCGGTCTGTTTTTCAATTATTATTCTGTTTTATTATTAATATTATTTTAATATAGGGATTATCTTTTTATACTTTTTTTTTTTTTTTCTGTTTCCTTAACAAAAAAAGATGTTTATGTTTTCCTTTACTTTTCTATACAAAATTATTATTTTTTTTTTTTTATATGAAAACTAAAAAACAAAGTGGGACAAAAGAAAAAATGCACAGATTTTATTTTGCCAAAATTTCTGAATTTCACTTAAAAACATACAAGTATACAATTTTAAAGGAAACACAATTACTGGCTCTACATCGCCGTACACAACCTGCAAGGTTGAATTATTCCAGAAGGTCTCAAAAGTATTTTTCCTGATCTGACTTTGGCTACGTGTCCGAAAGCCCTCCCTAATTTAGAGCACTATATTTACTTTGTTATATTTTATTTGAATGTGTTTTTGACAACAATCCCACCATACTGTATATAAAAAATGTGAAAATCATGACGCACTACACCTGTCAGTGAGGGCGCAAAACAGTCAATTTCAATTTGCTCACTGTAAAGTTAAACCTGCACTTAGTGACTTTTTGGGCCATTTGGAGGCAGCGGGAACAAGCTGTAAACACATCACTGACATCACCTTTTGTTAATATAAAAACATTAATTATATAAATATATTAGTGAATGAGTGAATAAGGGAGTGATAACAGACAGTGTTAGCCTTTGCAGCTTTCCTTTTCTTTGTTCCACATTTTATCTCCTGTTGTTTTCAGCTTCCTTCGGCCTTCCAATAATTCGATTACACAGGTGACTGGCTGAGGTAACAGGTGGACAGAGGTAGAGAGATAGGACCACTGCTATCTATGCAGCTCAGACCGGGCATAACAAAGCCATGCCAGTGGGATCCAGGGCCAGGAAGAAGCCAAGGTTGAATCGCTGGCCAAAGCCGTGGGCCAGGATGGCGTTTAGTGGAACAAATTGATTTTAAAATACAGACTTCCAGGACGAGCTTGTAAGCGGTGGGGAAAGACACGGAAATCGTCTCCTGGAGAGGTCGCTGACATCAAGTTCAAGTTGTGTGATGTGAAGCAATAGGAAACAATGTTTGCTGGCGCATGATAGGTGCCATTTTGAGAGAAAAACTGAGTAATTAGATCAGTGTTTCCCCTAGGTTAACTGCTTTGTGGCTGGATCGCCCGGTATGTTCTTCCTCTAAAACAGGGGTGAAGAATCAAAGGAGTACATGCCAGGAGTTGAATGAGGTGAATTTTTCTTATCGTACTATATCTAGTATTTGGGCACATGATGGGACTACTGTTTTTGCAATAGACTCCATTATATTTTAAGAAAAAACAGTAATTCCATGTGCCCAAAGACTAGATATAGTACGATAAGAAAACAGCTGTATCGCAGAAACTACAGCGAGCACAATAAAGTATTTGGTATCTATGAACTCATAACAAGTTGAATGTCAAAGATATGCACACACATGCAGTGTGAAAAAAAATATCTCATATGGAAAACATTTAATTAACACAATGTTAGCTTTTTCCCCTCTTTCTTTAAAATCCTGACTTTTACTATAAATAAAAGTGTGATTTTTTCATATGATCTAAAAATGTTAAAGTTGTACTGATACTTGCCAAAAGTATGCCTGTACCAAATTTCAAGACTTTTGCGCAATCAGAACAAATGTTTTCCTTATCATAGTAAATAATCTTTGGGCACAATTGGGTTAAAACTAAATTATGCCAAACTGCCTCCTAAGTTACCATGTGACCGGTTGCTGACAAACAATGCAGCATTTAAAAGGCGATCTTTTAAACGGACTCTGGTGCGACGCTCACTCCACGTAAAACGCACTGAGGCTACTACAACACTCCCAGCAAACTTCACGGAGAACAATGACGGCAAAACAGCATCACCAATCTGTTTTAACCAAATATTCTCTGGCAAGCTACCGACAACGTTATCTTCTCAGTGAGTGTGTGTGTGGGTGTGGAGAGGCTAAGCCCCGCACTCTGTGAAACGCAACAGCATGAGGATATTATTGATGATGAATGATTAATGTATGGAATTTTGGCAGCAGCGCTCCTAATTCTGCAGCAGTGCACCTGAATTATAAAGGAAACACTGAACGAGGAAGACAACAAGGACGAGGAAAGATGAGTGCATATCCTGCATAAGACACTGTTCTTGTAACCGAAGTCCTCGACAGACCGATTTCCTCAAGGGGCCACTTTAAAAAATGGATCGAGCACGTGATTTTGATCCTCAAAGTTTCGGTAAAACACGTGCTCTTGTCAGAAGGCCCTTTTTTCTCTTCCTCTCCGGCTGTTTGGCCTCTTTGGCTCCACTGAGTTTCCCCTCCACTGCGTTCTCGACACAACGAGACTCTTGACAGGTAAGCCCCATGCACTGTTGACCACTGTGTCTCTTGAGGGCCGCTCTCTGCCCAGACGTGGGTGGGTGCTTTTCACTTTCTGTTTTTTTTTTTGGGGCCTGAAAGGCGCTATAATCGCTAGACTTACCTCCTGCTTACTACCCAAAAACTGAGGAGCTGGGGGATTATCACACACCCAGCCTTCTGCTCTGCCTGAACAAATACATGTGAGAGGGAAGAACGTGATGTTGCTCAAATCCTCTTTGAAAATGACTTATTAAATTATTTTTCTTACAAAGTAGAGAGGAGCACAGACGCTGCAGACCGCAATTAATGATTTGCTATTAATTGACATGCTGTTTCAACTTTTTCCTATTAATGACAAAGAATTAACTGATCCCAGTGAAATAATCAAAAAAAAAAAATTACCCTTAAACCTGCAGTAGGCAGAATATTTTTGGCATCATTGGGCAAAATTCCATAATAACCTTTCAGCATGTTGTAATTCAAGTGTTCTGAGAGAAAACTAGACTTCTACACCTCCTCATGGCTCTGTTTTCAGGCTTTAAAAAATCTAGCCCGTGACAGGAGACTTTGGCCAATCACAGGTCATTTCAGAGAGAGAGCGTTCTTATTGGCTGTTCATTCAACGGAGGCAGCTGTCAATCACTCGCAAACTCCCAACATACGGTCAAACTAGGCAGCGCTGATCAAATATGAATCAATATTCTGTTACTGTAATGCCTATTGTCTCATCAAATGTTTTCAGAAACATCTTGTAGTGTACGGTTTAGCTGTAAAATGAGAAAGTTTGTGACCCTGCAGCCACGTTGAGATCAGTTGAGGAAATACCAGGCACCGCCCACCAGCCGGAGAACAACCAATAGGAACGCTCCGGCTGGTGGGCGGTGCTTGGTATTTCCTCAATTAATCTCAACATGGCTGCCGGGTCACAAACTTTCTCATTTTACAGCTAAACAGTACACTACAAGATGTTTCTGAAAACATTTGAGGCGAGAAATAGGCATTACAGTAACAGAATATTGATTCATATTTGATCAGTGCTGCCTACATGTAGTTTGACCGGAGTTTGTGAGTGATTGACAGCTGCTCAGAGACGGCAGGCTCCAGCTCGGCTCTGATTGGTTGTTTTCCTACGGTCTGTGAAATCTTGCAGATGCCATTAGGCGCACCAGAGGACACCAGAGGACACAGAGGCACATGATTTTTTTTCAGATTATCTGTCTCATGCACTACTGTCAGGATATAGTGACCGTTTTATAAAAATAACTTTTTCTAATCATATTTGCTCCAATTCTACCCACTGCTGCTTTAAATGTACAAGTTGGAAAGTGCCAATTATGATGGGTAAAAAAAATATATAAATTTTTCTCTTCATACACCAAACTCAGACTCTTTTTTGAGTAAAAGTTTTTCTCATGTTGTTTGAAAGCTCATAGCAGGCAGGCTGATGTGAACTGCAAGCACAGAAGGCAGAGAGTAAGAAATATGATGGATTATTAACAAGCGATGGAGATTTGACCACAGGGCTTGTTGTTATTGTTGCTGAGTCCTGCTCCTGGCTGCCAGACAATCAGACAAATGATTTCACAGTTCGCTCCGCTCGCTGTCTGTCAGCCGATGAGAGATGACATTCTCCTGGCTGCGTCTCTGACTGCTTTGTTGTAATAATGTTTGACACTTCATACCCACTGTGATGTGTCGAACATCATTACAACTGCGATACGGTGGGATATTCAAAACTTTGCTTTTTGCAGCGAGTTAGTTCACAACAGGGTGTCGTATTTAAATGAAATGGAGGAACGCCATAGCACTTCAATGATGAATAATTAGTTGTGATTTATGTAGACAGAAACGGAGGTCATTCTGGAGCTGCACCTTCATTCACAGTGGTGATCTCCTGCTGCGAGCAACCACTTTCTAGTATTATGCAGTTTAAATGCACCATGCAATCAAAAGGTCCACTAACGAAGACCAGACAGTCTTTTTTTTACAGCTCTTTAAAAGAGTTATAATTATTATCATCCCTTAACTTGTTTCCACATAATTAGTGATGATTTGATTTGATCATTCTTATGGTGAAAAATAATCAGCCACTCCCTGAACCTTTGTACCATGCCACACAGATGCAACGCCACTTGACAAGACGCTGCATTGGCCAATCAACTACGTGCAAGCAAGCACACATTCTTTGTAGATTACTTTGTAACGTGAGCGCAGTATTTCTGCTGTTTAGCTGGCGATCGTTGGGACGAAAGATTGCTACCACCACGATAACGCTCTAGAGTTGTCTCACAGCATTATAAACGTTGTAGCACATCTGTCAATAAGTTTACAGCACAAACTGCCTCATAATCAGTCCCCAAATGCAAACTGAACCATTTTAAAAACTTGTTTGTGCCCACCTCGATCAAAATTTTAAATTTTAAATAATGTTTCTTGAGGCAGGAGGGTTGTGCAATAGCGTCATGGTGTTCTTATTCTTATTTTTATTTTTTTTATCTCTTATTTATGCTGTTTTCTATAGATCATGTGCAATATGGGTAATGTGCAATATATGTTGTTTGTGGTTTACATTGTTTCTCTGTTTACATGTGGATTGTTGTTCGTGTTCAATGTTTTTAATGTTTTTAATGTTTCTATTTATTGATGCTGCTGTGGAGGCTGCTGATGGTGTGCAGCACTGAGTTAAATTTCCCAAAGGGGACAATAAAGTGTATCGTATCGTATCCAGTAAATACTGTTAAACTAAATGAATACAAATAAAGTAGTTAATAATTAGAGGAATATAAATAATGTATATAAGAGTCAATTTAAAATCACATCAAATAAATGACAGTAATTACAACAGTGGAAACAAAGTAAGTTTGAAAATACCAAAAAATAAGAAGAGTATAAAAATAAAATGAAGAATCTGATGACACCTGGCAAAGTACTCAAAACCGCCTCTGTGGTAGTTCCCTACGGTAGGTGTCTCTAGGACCACATTTTACCATGATGACACACACACACACACACACACACACACACACACACACACACACACACGGTCTGACAAAAACAGGTAAGTTGTATGCGTTTACATAAACAGTGCTAGTACTGTAGAAGTTTCACAGACTGCTGGTATTAAGAAAAGTTACATGAATATGAACATGTAATATTTCGATTGAATGATTAGACTCTCGTCTTTTTAGTCATTGTGGTGATTTTCAGAAAGAACGTCCTTTCATGAAAATAATCCAAGTGCAACACACATCAGAATGAAACTAAAACCCTAAAATGAGAGAAAAACAGTTCAGCAATGTAATATATCATTAAAAACCTCAAGGATCTGAGGATCAAAAATAGTTTTGTACTTTAGGTGGATCATCCCCAAAAGGAGCTGGGTGATAAATGGTTTAATAAAAAACTAATATCCCGTGGTGTCCATATGGACTCCCTGGTACCAAATATACACACATGACTCATCTGTTTGCATGGATTTCCTCAACTCCCCAATTAAAAATGAATTTATTTTTTGGACTAATATGTCATGCCCTTTACGACTGTTGTGTATATGGTATATGTAATTGTTTCCAAGTTGTGCCGAGCCAGGCAACAAAACCATTATATCTTTTATTTATTTATAGCATTCTATAGTGTTTTGTGAGGCATTTGGGCAAATCCCATGGCAGTATTTTGCATAAACAGATCTATAAATTTGCATCAGTTTCACACAACAGTGGGCAGCTGCAGTATGAAATGTCAAGAGTTAGAAACTCATTCAAATATGTGGGATTAATTAGGCAGTCACTGAGTTTGTGTATAAATAATGCAAAATACTGCAGGTCAGAAAGGTGCTTGTCTCCCAGATAAGCAAATATAGTGCATATATGGTTTGTCTTGATCACAGGACAAGAGCTGTTAAACTTTTCAAATCAATACACTGATATGATCTACCTTGAGAAACAGGCAAGTATAGAGTAAATTAAGTAAACAATGAATTATTCAGGAAAAGCCTGAAAGAGTAGTTAAACGATGCAACAAGGCACGAATCACAGCAGAAGGGCTATTTCCCCGGTAAATGGTCTTCTACAGGGATTCATTACTTCGCTTTTTCCATCTGCCACAGTTTGAAAAAAGAGGCCTAAGCGAGTGGAAAAATCAATTGCGAGGGATTTTATTCAGTCATGTGTTTTATCCTTTCCAATCTCTTACTTGTTTTGCTCTTCATTAAAAGAAACTCAGCTGTGGCTTCCACAACACGTGGAAGGAATAGCGTGCTCCTGAGAGATCTGTGAGGGGCAAGACATAAAACAGTAGGCTATTGGACTAGACGTGCTGCATCAAAATGGCACTGTGAAACCAAAGCAATCAATCTGGCTGAATGATTTCTGCTATGGGAGGTAGAATTGGAAGCGGCAGAATCAAACCAAGTCAAACGTCATTACAGCTGTGATGAAGTACATTAAAAACTGTTATCACGAGAGCAGCTAAAGGACAAACAGGCTCTGACAGGTGTTAAGAGCTAACAACTGTAATTTGTCATTTTTGCTTATTTCTTGAAGATTGATCACCTGTATGATTTGGAAACGCTCAGAAAACTGATAATCGACCAGCGTTACTGGACATGTAAGTCATCAATCAACACACACACAAACACAAAATCTACAAAATGTGTGGAGATCTGGTAGGATTTTGTCCAACCAGTCCTTGAGACAGTTTTGAATATGAACTCCAGTTACAGAGGACATTTTCAGAATGCAAAGAAAAGGAGCAACATGTCTACAGTATGTAGATATTTTAACTTAAAGCTTCATTAGGCAGAATGTTTTTGGCATCATTGGGCAAAAATTCCATAATAACCTTTCAGCATATTGTAATTCAAGTGTTCTGAGAGAAAACTAGACTTCTGGACCTCCTCATGGCTCTGTTTTCAGGCTTAAGAAAATCTAGCCCGTGGCGGGAGACTTTGGCTAATCACAGGTCATTTCAGAGAGAGAGCGTTCCTATTGGTTGTTCTCCGGCTGGTGGGCGGTGCCTGGTATTTCCTCAACTGATCTCAACATGGCTGCAGGGTCACAAACTTTCTCATTTTACAGCTAAACAGTACACTACAAGATGTTTCAGAAAACATTTTAGGAGAAAAATAGGCATTACAGTAACAGAATATTGATTCATATTTGATCAGCGCTGTCTAGTTTGACCGTTTGATCGGAGTTTGTGAGTGATTGACAGCTGTTCAGAGACGGCAGGCTCCAGCTTGGCTCTGATTGGTTGTTTTCCTCCAGTCTGTGACATCTTGCAGATGTCATTAGGAGCACCGGAGGACACAGAAGCACATTATTGTCTCATGCACTACTGTCAGGATATAGTGACCGTTTTATAAAAATAACTTTTTTTAATCATATTTGCTCCAATTCTACCCACTGCAGCTTTAATGGACAGTGTTTTACTGTATTTATTTTGTATAAGTGTTAATGTTTTCCCCAATATGGACCCCTTCTTGTGCATACATTTTACTGCAGTACAACGTATTAAGATAGTCAAACCACATCAGTGATATTCTTTGCAGTACATGCGGTGACTTTTTTACATGACTTAACTTTGTGCAAACATGTTTTAATTTGCCCCACCAGCTGGTATTTGAAATGCACAATAATGCACGGGGCAACTAACAGCTAAAGCGTTAATTATGGATGCGTCCAGAAAACCCATAAAAATGTGTAACATTCTAACATAACAAAAAAAAACAACAACAGCTGGATAACATCAACTGATAACATCGGTGGAAAAAGCAGCTGTTATTGAAGATGGAGGGTCACTGCTGGCTGCTAATGCTACAGATTGGTCCCGGAGCTGATTTAATGGACTATTAGAACCATTCTTTAGAAGCATTTAGACATCATAACAAATAAAATTACATATTAATGCTGGCGTAAAAGCTAAGCATTTTGATAAGACGTGTGAAAAGGGAAGCCAAGTTAAAGAAAACAAGAAAGACTGAGGAGTGTAAAGCCTTGGCGCGCGAGCTACAAGCACGCACAAAGTGTTTATGCTCAATGCGTTGTTCATTGTAGTACTCTCTGAAACAACAGGGGGCGTACAAACAAAATATTCTGTGAAAAGCAAGAAGTCAACGAGTGTTACCGAGAGACTAAACATGCAACTCCTCAATGCTGAGGAGGAGTTGTAATTAACTGTAAACTTATATATCATATTAAATATTTATGGACATACTTTAGCACCTTTCCCTGTAGAGGAAGGAGTCAAATATTTGGAACAACAAATGTATTATAATTAGGGCTGTCAAAGTTAACGCGATGATAACGCCTAAGAAATCCATCGGTACCAACCATGTCATATTAACTTGTCGTCAAGGAGGTTAAATAACGCTCCAAACTTGCGCTAAACTTTGGCGAGGAAAAACTTTCATGGCCATTTTCAAATGAGTCCCTTAACCTCTGACCTCTGGATATGTGAATGAAAATGGGTTCTCTGGGTACCCACGAGTCTCCCCTTTACAGACATGCCCACTTTATGATAATCACATGCAGTTTGAGGCAAGTCATAGTCAAGTCAGCACACTGACACACTGACAACTGTTGTTGCCTGTTGGGCTGCAGTTTGCCATGTTATGATATGAGCATATTTTTTATGCTAAATGCAGTACCTGTGAGGGTTTCTGGACAATATTTGTCATTGTTTTGTGTTGTTAATTGATTTCCAATAATACATTTATACATACATTTGCATAAAGCAGCATATTTGTTTTATACTTTAAGTCAAGAATGTGAAGAGCAAAAACTGTAAGTTCATGTTCACTTTGTACCAACTTTTAGTCCATTACTCTTCAACGTCATTTCATTTTCTCACCAGTTAAATGCTTCTGGTGTCCATCTGGTGCAACTGATTTGAAGCTGACAAACAAAATACTTGATTTATTGCTTTAAGTCATCAAGGATTCTCCCAACTCATGGATGTTTTGCAGATAGATTTTGATGAATAAAGAGAGCCAGCTTAGAGCAAACTTCCTTTTATCACATTGGTGTTGTGAGAATAAAGATATATTTGCTGTAATGGGGCTAAATTGATATGAAAAAGCTCATTTAATTGGTAACAAACATCATAGAAACAATGATGAATTTAGGCGAATGATTTGCACATGTAAAGTTTAAGTAGCCATTTGCTAAACGATAGATGATCCTTTCATGTCTTTACAGGATTAACTAAAACACATTCATATAAATCTCCTGAATATGTTGTAAGCGGCTGAATCCTGATTGCTTTTTGTCAGAGACGCTTGCTGTGTGACACTGCAGGTTAAATAGGAGATCTCTTAGCATGATGTTTACATAATCTGTCTTGAATCTGAATGGCTCTGATAGTATGCTACTAGATTCAGTGTGGGCTAATCCCATTATACTGTAGATACAAGTGCAGAGTTTGGAGAATGTCAATCCACTTTGCCAGGCACTCAAACAACCACCCAACAAAGAGGCAATGAGCGGATATTTGCGATGTGTTTGAAATACACAGAAATTTGTCATTTAGGTGATCTTTTATTCTTCTTACTTTACTCTTTTTTCTTCTAAAAATACAGTTGGCAAGGAGAGTTGGGAATACCGAGATCAGACAATTTCAGTTTATTACAACATGGGTCTCATTTTTTGTAGTTTTTGCAATAATTTCTACCTATTATGATAACAAGGTACTGGGAAGACTGCAACATTGCTACAGCGAAGTTCGATGGGGCAAGAAACATGCAGAGTCTCTATCTAAACCACTTAATTTCAGGGTAAATCTGAACATATGAACTGTAATGTTGGTAATAATCCCTTACTCCCACCAGAACTGTGCGCCCACCAAACTTTGATCACAGCAGATCAAAATTGAACCAGGAAGTCTGTCTGTAAACTGTGATGGATGTTTACAATATTATGACATTGATGACATGATATTAATAAATTTGGCTAATCTGGGGGTTTGTTTAAAGCATTATTAATTTATTTTTCTTTTTACCATTTGAGGGCAGTGGAACAACCAGTAGAGGGTGGAGGCTTGTGTGAGTTAGAACTGCACATTTGGAATTCCAACTTCTTGTTTCTTTTGCAGTGTTTAACAGCAATGACTAAATCTCATCACAGTGCAAAGTCAAATGCATTTTATAGTTATATTGAAAGCTGCTGCCTAATTTGGAATTTGAGTCAGATTAATCATCACTTCATACACTTCCCTTTCCCTGCGGGTAAAGCAGCGTTCACAGGTCAAACACCTCCTTGCAGAACCACTGTGGTCTTGTTTGTTGCTCTTACAACCCTTTCTTTCCCTGTCATCGGCAACGAGCCAACACAGAAACCAATCTGCTCTCCTAAACCTCAAGAAAGTGAATATGAGCAATGGCTGACCTGACCATCTTTCCTGGGGGACTGCAAGGGTACACAACCTGCTGTATTGATATTTACACACAATCTCACCTTTCTCTTTTCTACTGAAGGGAAGCAGGAGAGGGGAGAATAACACGGAAACAAGAGGGAAGAAAGAACGAGGTGGTGGGTTTGGATTAAACACAAGGAAAGGAAACAGCCCGATGTCTGTTATTACACACAAAGGCTCACGAGGGATGTGGGATATTAGTCCGTGTGACCTGCTGCCACTGGAAAGAAAGCACCATCCATCACAACCTATGTGAGCTCCTGTTTAAATTAGAAGCTGGAGTATCTCAACAGGGAGAGTTAACATCAAGGGCAAACTAACCTGCCACAGAGGGCAGGTTGGAACATGACCTTAAGAGCAGTGACTTTATTTAAAAGCATGAATAAAACTGGTTTAACTGAGGTTCACTGTTGGCCAAAGGATGATGTATGAGAGACCAATAGCTGCACAATAGCAGAAAATAAAAATAGTGAATGAAGGCTATTTTTCTTAACCTTTATTCATGCAGTTAATGGTTCCGCAAGCATGCATCCTTTTCAGCTCTCTGTTTAAAGGGGACCTATTATGCTTTTGTGATTTTTCCCTTTCCTTTAGTGTGTTATATAGTTTTTTATGCATGCAAAAGGTCTGCAAAGTTACAAAGCTCAAAGTCCACGCCAAAGGGAGTTACTCTCCCCCACAGAAACGCTGCTCCTGAACTGCATGAAACGCCCTGATTGAAGTCCCGCCTTTTCTTCCGTAACATGGTAATGTCACCAAGTAACACATTTGCATAATACCTGCCTAGCGGCTAGTTTGACACGCCATCAAACAAAGCAAGTTAGAGCGGAGCTGGAGCGGAGTCCGAAGAGTTTGGTTCGGTTGACCAATCACAACAGCAGGCCAGCTGACCAATCAGAGCAGACTGGGCCTTTGGGGAGGGGAGGGGGCTCACTTTCTAATGCACTAGGTAGCCCGGGGCATCAAACTATGACGCTCCACTATGGTTGCAGTAAACACGTAATTAACGTTGTGAATTCTAACAAAAACACTTGGTTAGGTTTAGGAAAGATCGTGGTTTGGGTTACAATAACTATGTTTGTTGAACAACACGCTGTTGGTTTCAACCAGGACACGAACAGCGGTGTCCTGGGTGAAAGCCCTGTGTTTGTTTGTTCCGTCCATCCTCCCCTCCCACCCGCCCATCTGATCTCCGTTTTACTGACCAGAATCAGGCTGTCCAGCTCTTTGGGCTGTTTGCGACCTGGACGCCATGTTGAAGACAGTCAAGCTAAAACCAAGCACCGCCTACCGGCCGGAACAAACTTTCTAATTTTACAGCTAAACAGTACACTACAAGATGTTTCTGAAAACATTTGAGGTGAGAAATAGACATTACAGTAACAGAATACTGATTCATAATTGATTAGCGCTGCCTAGTTTGACTGTTTGATTGGAGTTCACAAGTTTTTTTAAAAATAACTTTTTTATCAAATTTGCGACTTCAGCTTTAATTGGGGTTTCATTTACTCAGCATAATAGACATTTTTGTTTATCAAATGGTCAGAAATAACAGGGAAAGGACCCATTCTGAGCCAGGAAAAACCTTGACAAATTGGCCTTCTTTAACATAACCTGATTTGCAGTTACAGGTATGTGAGGGTAACATTTGATCACTGTTTATTTTAATGTGCCTATCTATCAGTATAGTAGTTTGACAAAGTCTTTCAGATATTGCACATTTTGGAAACGCCGCCTGATGTTGTATCTAATTGTCTTTTTTGTTTATTTTAATTTTTCTGTCTTGTCGTTTCCTGTTGTGTCCTATCTGTCATGGTTTGATGTTTTACATAATTAAATAAAAAAGAAAAAAATGCAACCATTTGTCTGAACAGATTTGTTCTTAAGTGGTACGTAGGAGAGATTTAAAAGTACTTGTCACATTCACCAATTTAGAATTTTCTCTTCGGTACGAACGACATTCAGGGATAAAACACTTGTTTGACTTGAGAATTATATTGCCTTAATTTGAATTAATTTGGAGTTTAAATGTTTCTGAAAACTAATTTACTGACAGATTCAACAATATTGTTTTTTATAGATCTTAATGGCTGTAGTCTTTATTTTTTTATTTTTAGCATGGCAACGATTCAGAATTTGTCCCGCTCCAACAGCTGCCTGAGGGTCTTTATGCAAGACTTCATTGCACCAGAAGTGTAACATCATGGAATATATTCTCTCGTCCATCCACCGCCTCCCATTTAAGTCGTGGACCGATTTGCTTCAGCAAGACATTTTTGGCATCTTACTCCGTATCAAACTGTTCTGTCTTTATTTCTGTCACCTTATGGCTCTGCACTGACACAACGTTGACAGCTGTTCCTACCCCCTAATACGACTACTGACACGGCTAAACTGCAACAGGTCTTTTAGTTCTGCTGCAGTGTGAAATCTTTATATTTGGGTGACATTTTTATGAATGAATGTTGCCCACAAATGGATAACAACAGGTGGACTCATATAGACATTTTATGGGTGTTGATTATGCAAATGATCAAATGTCATGTACGCGCATCTGTTTATGAAGAGGTGGTATTCCCAGTGGTGGGAAAAGTGCTGGGATCTTTTATTTAAGTAAAAGTACCAATAAAAGAATGTAACAGTCCACTACAAGTAAAAGTCCAGCATTCAGAATGTTACTCCAGTACAAGTATTAGTATTATTAGCTAAATATACTTAAGTATCAACAGTAAAAGTACTAAGTTTAGAAAAAATGCCCCTGTGACTGTCATCCAATGACTCCCAACCGACGGGTCAGGCCCCTCCACAGGGTCATAAATATATTTTGGGGAGTCGTGAGATGATTAATGGGAAGAAAAAGAGGAAAAACAGTGTTCTGCTACACAAAGATTGAAATGTGCATTTTTGTGAAATATTGGATGATTTGACCTCTTTGGGCCTCAAACTGTTATTTAAAGAAGTTTAGAGAAGAAATGTCTCTTTGGTGGAACTGCTCAACTCGTAAATATTTGAAACGTGACGAGGAGCCCCAAAGAGAAACTCCGTTTTTGTAAGGGCTCACAAGCCGAAAAGGTTTGAAAATTCAGGTTTAATCTTTGAAAATGTGCTCTATTTTTATAAGGTCATCACATGTCTTTACTAGGGCTGTCAAACGATTAAAATATTTAATCGTGATTAAGCACATGATTGTCCGCAGTTAATCGCGATTAATCGAAAATGAATCACACATTTTTTTTATCTATTCAAAATTTAACTTAAAGGGAGATTTGTCCAGTATTTAATACTCTTATCAACATGGGAGTGGGCAAATATGCTGCTTTATGCAAATGTATGTACATATTTATTATTGGAAATCAATTTACAACACAAAACAATGACAAATATTGTCCAGAAACCCTCATAGGTACTGCATTTAGCATAAAAAATATGCTCATATCATAACATAGCAAACTGAAGCCCAACAGGCAACAACAGCTGTCAGTGTGTCAGTGTGCTGACTTGACTATTACTTGCCCCAAACTGCATGTGATTATCATAAAGTGGGCATGTCTGTAAAGGGGAGACTCTTGGGTACCCATAGAACCCATTTTCA
Organism: Sebastolobus alascanus; assembly: GCA_916701645.2. Lineage (NCBI taxonomy): Eukaryota > Metazoa > Chordata > Actinopteri > Perciformes > Sebastidae > Sebastolobus > Sebastolobus alascanus. Next base: position 26,508 of record CAKAOJ020000049.1, on the reverse strand, counting down.
TTCACATATCTGGAGGTCAGAGGTCAAGGGACCCCTTCGAAAATGGCCGTGACAGTTTTTCCTCGCCAAAATTTAGCGCAAGTTTGGAGCGGTATTTAATCTCCTTCGCGACAAGCTGGTATGACATGGTTGGATGTATGGACCAATGGATTCCTTCGATTTTCTAATTTCATATGATGCCAGTAACTTCACTCTATTTTAAAACTGAGCCCGCTACAACCTAAAAATCGGGAGATGCGTTAAAGAAATGAGTGTTAACGCGTTATTATCGCTTTAACTTTTACAGCCCTGGTTTTTATGTAAAATCTCAATCTGCAAAGTAACTAGTAGTTATAGCTGTCAAATAAATATACCATAGTGGAGTAAAAAGCAAATTTGTGTAGTTATTCTCAGGGCTTGCTGAATCTGACAGTCACAAACGTTCTTGCATGAGGGCAAATGTCTGTTAATCAAATGATCACAACGTCAGTCTGACAACTTTAAATCAGTAAAATGCTGCATGTATTTTCATTTCCCCTCCACCCCCATGGATATTAATCCAACTCTGAATCAGTGCTTTCTGCTCTTTGCTTCTGTTTGTTAAGGCAGCCCAGTTTTCTTCACGTCAGACAGGTTTCATTGACAATTTCACCTGCACAATCATCAGAAGTAATGAAGTGTAGTGTCCTGAGGATGTGACAGGAAATTCATATTTGTCTTTTGTGTTTCACTCGTCTGCAGAGACGTAGCAGCGTTTGCAGCTCAGAGAAGTGCTGGGGCAGCAGAACATTCAGGAACAATTGTGTATCAGTACTGAGCCAGACAGCAGAATTGCTATTGACTATTTTTTATCGTGGTAAAAAGACTACAACGAAACCTTAAGCCTGCTAAACCTTGCATTTCAATGGATGAGGACAATAACAGATTATTGCCAGAGTCGATTACAAACACAGCTATAAAATACAGCGTCGTTCAATAGGCTTCATTCTTCCTCCTGGTGAACAGAGGATTTACAGCGTTGTACTATACGACTGCAGTGAATGGCAGACGGACTTATCTGGGCTGAATAATTTACATTTCTGCGTGTTTGGAATGTTTCAAAATGATGAAATACTGAGTAAAAACTGACCAAATGTTTGCAAAGACTCAGTAAATGCTTTAATCAGGAACTGATTTATTTGAGAAAAAAATCCTTTTAGGACAAAACTTCTTCACCTTGTTGATGAATCAGACCCATTGTCAGTGGTCTCCTTTGCACTACTACATTAAATTCAAATACACATCGCAGCATCATTCCCCAGTCTATTTGGCTCGATAGCTGGGGACCTTATATTATCCATGTATATTAGGCTTGCATATCTATGAAACCCAGATTATTATTAGTGTAAAGGCTATAATTTGACTTCAGTGTAAACATCTTTGTGTCACTGTAAAACAAACGGTCCCTTTGTATGGTCCAACACACATTTTTCTTCAATAAATACATCATTAAAAAAACATTTTGAGAATTAAATCTGGTTCCCAATGATCATTCTTGTATACAGTGCACACACATAGGAGCCCTTTCCACTTTTAGTATTGGGAAGTATTCCCAGTGCTAAGTTATTGTGGACTCTACCTTCTAATTGTGAACTTTTCAACACGAGAATATGTGACATCTGGTGAGTCTAATGTTGGACAAGAGGAGTCATAATTTCAGCCAATGATTTAACCCACAACTAATTAGTTTCCCATCTCTGCTTGAGCTCTGCTTCTCCTTCTCCTGGCCTTAATCTCGCATCACCAGGGGTATCCAGTGGAAGGAGCTGTAGCTCTTGATCAATGGTTCTCGAATTTCCTCAACCATGATGTGATGGACTGCAACACAATTAGCGCTGGATCTGGGGGACTTACCTCCTGTGTCGTATTGGGGGCAAGGAAATGAAAATGTTGCAATTAATAAGCAGGAAGCGCTGTCCTGTCATTCCCTCCCTAATGGGCCAATCTGTTGATTCTGTGATTGAGCTCCGTCACTGGAGCAATAACAAACTCTGCACTGACTGTGCAGGAACCAGATTCAATTGACATAATATCGAAGGACAGCTGGATATGTCATGCCAACCCACTGTCCTACAAATGGCTTTGATATGCAAGTATTTTGCATTAGCGATTGCGTTTTGAGGGAAAGCCTAATGCCAGCTAGAATACCTGAGTGTGACATAGCTTAATCAAGGCCGTCTCTGTTTATGTGTTTACATGGAGCATTTGTCACATTAAGGGCCATCCCAAACCAGCTGTGTGGAGTTGAAATGGACAATAAAAAATAAAAAAATGTGGCTCAAACAACGTTGACTTGTTATCCTCTACTGCCCGGGTACTAGAGGTTCAGCCTCACAAATAATTTTTGGGCCATGCAGAAAGCCAAAACATTTTCTACACTTTTCTTACACTGCCTTTTCTTAGTGGTTTTACAATCACAGTAAACCCACGGTATATATCACTAAATGAAAATAGATGACTGAGAGTCTGTGGCCATGCTAGTGGCACTGTGAGGCTGCAGACACTGTAGGCATAGTTGCACTTTGAGTTAAATGCTAATAACAGCATGCTAAAATGCTCACAATGACAAAGCTAACATGCTGATGTTTAGCAGGTTTAATGTTGGCAGATGCTATTGGGGGCAGTAGCCAACAATACTATTTGCACCCGGGTGTAAATAGCCAGTGTGTGAGTATGTATAAGATGGCAGAGACAATCACCCAGGTGTCCGCAGCCAACAATTCTATCTGCACCCGACCCGGGCACACATTAGATACTGTATTCGTATACTGTATGTACAGTATGTATATCTTTCCTAAACCTAACCAAGTAGTTTTGTAGCCTAAACCTAACCAAACTGTGACTGAAAACTGAAAATAATAAAAATAAAAAAATAAAATAATTAGTCAACTGAGTGTAAAAATAGGCTTCGCAAAGGACACAAACCCACAACTCCCTTCCTGCAAGTACTTTGTTTCCCTTAACACTACTACTACTACTACTACTACTACTACTACTACTACTACTACTACTACGAAATCGTTCTGCCAGAAAGGGCTTTCGGCCATTCGGCTAGCTAACTATTGCTAAATTACAGTAAGTAGCATATTCAACTTGGTCGGGTGTAAATAGCCGAAGAGCTGCTGTGTGACTATTGTCGGATGCAAATAGACACTCCATTTAAGGTTTACCCTGTTCACCATCTTTGTTTAGCCTATTAGCATGGTAACTTAATACTAATTAGCATTAAACACAAACTACAGCTGAGGTTGATTCAAACGAACCAACTTATTGGACAAATGAAAAGGTGCATGTTTCACTAAAATTATTATTATTCATCCTGAGGGGGAGATTAATGTCTGTACCAAATTTCATGGAAATCCATTTCACCAAAACAAAAAAATGTCAACCTTACAATGACGGTAGAAGACAAGTCAGGGGATCACCAAAGTCATTTGGATTCATCCTATGCGTATCATCGATATTTGTACCAAATGTCATGGTAATACATCCATAGTTGTTGAGAAATTTCAGTCTGGACCAAAATGGTTAGTGTGGCTAAAAACATACCTAAGTCTTTCTACATATTGATTGTTTTGGGGACAGTATGCATTTACAAGAAAGCAATACATAATATAACTACAGCACAATAAATAGCTGAGGCGTCTATTAGTATCCATAGCAACGGATGTTTCCTTGTTATGGCAAAGAGAAGCTAGCAAGTCAAGTGCATACCACTTTATCTGTTAAATTTATTTGGGTATACAAGAGTTTGTCTTGCACACAACTAGGAATGTTGGTAGGGAAAGTGTTTCTGTACTGTTGGCCATGATCAACTCCGTCATGCTCCGTTTCTCTACTCTCTGTCTCTACGACTGGGTCAATCATTCAATTCACCCTTTTCTGAGCCGGTTTAAAGCTAGGGTTGGTAAGAAACTAGCGAGAGTATGCTAGATTTCAAATTATTTTTTTAAATTTAAAATATAATCCAACTGAAAAACCCTGCCAGTGTTGCCATCTCTTTTCCTATTAAAGTAGCTACTGTAGCAGCACAAGCTCCAAAAGTCCCTAAATTGAGCAAAAATGTCGCAACATTGACAGTCAGTCAGTTCGGGCCTCCCTCCAAAGCCACTCCCCCAAAATTACAGGCAGGGTACGCAAAGGCAGGTAGGTAGACACGCATGCAGGTTGAATGAAATGATTGGACGGGATTAATACAGTCCAGGGACAGCCACAGATACCAGATATTTTTCCTTTTATTTGCAGAGTATTTGATTTATTGACTGCTGTCGGGGTGTAATGAGAATTTCAACAAATATAACAAATTGTTTTTTGAAGAAAACTCTCGCTTTAAAGGGTTAAACCAACAACCTTCCACTTCTCTCTTAGACAGGCTGCAATGATACATCCTATTATCTACTGCCGCGGGTGTCAAGGTAAAACTTTGTTATGGTGTTTCAAGTTTCAATTATCAAGCTTCTCTTTTAAAATATTCTTGTGCCACTACCAGAATACTGCCAGACAGCCACTGTAGCTGCATTAATACAAGATACAACACAGCTGACTCACAGGGTAGAGAAGTATTGGCAGGAAAAACGAGATGAGGAAATGAGACGACGCGAGTCAGAGAGTAGGGACTTGTTACCCATCACAGATGGTCAACCAGACGCAGCTCAGCTGATCAGTATCGAGTAAGACGTGGTTTACTGGATTATAGCCAGCCTTCTGGACAAGACTCTCCAAACAGCTGTTCAAGTTTTCCTCTTCTAAATATACAGGATTCTGAACATAACTAAGGACGTTAAGGGGCCGCGTCATCAAACCTAAACAGAGGATTAAAAAAAATTGAAAGCTATAACATTGTTTGTCTCTTAGTATATAGTTGTAAGGTGACACGCAATAAAGGATTAAAAGAATCACTGCGAGATGAGTGTTGGCTGATTAAAACCCAAAATGCTGCACAAGGAAAATGTGTTAAACTGCCAAGATTTAATGAAGTGGATTTACAGAAGATGAGACATCTGGTTTAGTGAGCAAGAAGAGTTTGTTGTTGCAGAATCAGAATCAGGTTTATTACCAAGTAGGTTTCACGTACAAGGGATTTAGTTTGATGTATTGGTGCATAACACAGTAAGGTGAAATTAGTAAGAGAAAATAAAATTAAAAATAAAAGTAAGGACAGAAATCAAGAAACAAATATACTGTAGAATAGAAGAAAAATTACAATAAAAATACGAAAAAAATACAATAAAATAAAAATGATATACAATATATCTGAATTAAAATGAAAGCGGTATAGAAGATAATTAAAATGAAAATATGAAAGAAATACTATAAAATTATGTACAATATATCTGAAATAAAATGAAAGAGCTGGAAGTAGGGTGTTTTTTGACCCAGCCATCCACTGCAACCTCCACCCTACATGGCGTTTGTTGCTCTTTATACTTCCTGGTTTACGATTACGTGGATTACATACAAATTGATTTAGTGGGATATATAAGAATTACAGTGCACTACTTTTCGTAGGTATAGCTACGAACAGTGTATGAGAACAGCCTGCATTTGACCTCCAGTTGGCTAACAAGATCCCTAGCAGAGAGCCACTGCTGTTTGCATTTACATTTCTACTGTCCAATACCACTACTAACCACCTTCCCACGTGTCTACCTCTCTTACAATATATCCCTCCTCACATCGAACCTCCAATCAGCTGTCTCTCCATCCGGCTCCATTAGAGAGCGTGGGATGAGAACAGAAATGAAAAAGCTTTCTTTGGGATCTTTTTAAAAGGTCTCCTAAGTAGGTTACAGGAGAAAGTAGGCTGCCAGTAAGGCTCGAGAGACCAAAGGAGCTACTGTTGTATCACTCAGGAGGAGTGGCATCCCACTTCAGGAGTCCGCATGAAGAGATGGATACAAATGTGGTATTTGTGATGCAGCAGGTAGAGAGTAATTGGCCTCAAATGTATCTTGGAGCGCAGGGATCATTCACAGTGGGGTGATGGCAGAAGCAAAGCCTTGACAGACACTTCTAGACATGTGGATAGATGAATGAAAAACACTTCCAACATTTGCTTCGTTATGGATTTTTTCATTTGGAGTGAAATATCACACATATATCACAGTGCACTTGCAAAAGATTAAAATATAATTATTCTCTCTTAAGGGCAATTTTAGAGAAATACCCTTAAATATAAACTATTTTTGGAACTATCTTTGTCGGCCTTTACAGCTAAAAGTCACTTTAATATTCCAACAAGTGGGAGAAGTTTATAAATCTGTTGTATCCTTCTTTTTAGAGTGTCTTAAAAACTGAGAAACATCTCTCAGACACCTTTAAATTTATAGCATTTAATTCTTGCTGTGGCTAATTTCACCAATTTAATTTTGTAATTATATAAGAGGAAGTAATCCTCACTAATTAAATTATAATTAAGCATGAAATTTGTAAAATATCATTTTATTTCTGTGTGGGGCAGCAGATGCATGCTGTTATGTATCAGGATTGCATGAAAAGTGTAATTTTACTAATCAGTAACCCATAGCGTTAATCACAGACTTCTCATTATTTGATTAGCATCCACCCAGGATGTCAAGAGGATTTCAGAAAAACTACTAATTGTAAGTAATGAATGTGTCCTGCTGTATCACTACAATCTTATATGCCTTGTGACGCTCACCTGCTTTTGTAATTTTTTCCTCTTAAAAAATAAAGTACCGGTACATAAACATATACCGGTATACTTCTGCTCTGTCTCTTTAGGTGTATTTTGTTTCAGTGCGACTGGTTGTGTTTGCTTCTTCAGAAAATGAAAATGTTTTTGGACTGCCTTTGCATATTCAAGCAGGCAGAATTTTAAAAGACGAAAATAAAACTACAGCTTCATTTTTTTTTTTACAATAGAGATACAGACAGAAAATGTGGAAAGAAAGATAGATGGGTAAGACGTGCAACAAACTGACTGTCTTACCAAGAAGAATGACAACAGCTGTTTCAGCAATTGCCCCAAAACGACATATGTTGAAGTGACAAAGAACTCTAGTGGCTGTAGCCATTATGACGAGAACAAAGGAGGAAGTCAGGTGACATAATACAGCGACACAGTTCACGGTATTACAGCGATAAATCCTCCTGAGGCCCAAAAAGCATTTTCCCCATAGACCACCACAGTAAAAGAGACGTCTGTAAGAACCTCGAACTACAGAGAGGGTCAATTATGACTCTTTCTATAAGGATTTTTTGATCCATGGAGGTTTTATATTTGTAAAACTTTCCTTGAGCCAAGAAAAGCGATTTAAAAATCTGTGACGTCATCACAATGTAAAGTTTATGGGCGGGGCCAGGGGGGGAAGTACTACTGAGCATATTCAGTGGGCCGCATACCCCGGAAATAAACACGGGAGCTAGAAAACTTTTATGGCATATGCGCCAGGTGAGCAATTCTCATTGGAATGAATAGGCGCCATCTTGGGTTCCGGTATCGACTTCTCATAATACATCCATGGATGGATGGATGGGTCAACAAAACATCAGACTTCAACACAAAATACTGCTGTTCATTTCCAACTGACAGTCAACCTTATTATTGTCACCATGACGACAGAGCTCCCCTAACCTTAATGTAGTAGTCATTTTGACCCAAACCACGATGTTTCCCTAACCATTACAAAGTACTTATTTCAACCCCAAACCTTTCTCTAAACCTAGCCAACCTCCACCATAATGTTGTTACATCATAAAACAGATTTATTTCTCAGCTGTGATTTTGTAATGTTCTCTTGCCGAGAGGGGCGTTCAATCAGGAAATGCTTTTGTGTCTCGGTTCTAAATTGGGAAAACAAATTATGTGTTTTGACTATCACTGATTTCCGATGCAATAACTTGTCCAATGCATCTACTATTACCTACTATGTAATGGATAGTAACGGAAGAATTAAAGGGACTGTATGTAACTTTTTACACGTATAAACGTGACTTAATCATTTTTTATTGCCTATGTTTGAACAGGTTGTAACCTAACCTAAACAATGAGACCTTCCGCGACTTTCTGGGTTTCCTCTATCAGCATGTAGACTACATTTAATGTGAAGAACCCAGGCAAATTTTTCCAGGAAAATCCAACAGATGTGACATAATTCGCGCTCGCGAGTACCTTATTTTCAGCTCCAGGGTGCAACATAGCTAACGTTCGGTTAGAAATGGAGTCTGCTAACGCCAACAAACGACCAGCCCCAACCACATCTCAAACTCCAACACAAACTCCATGGAAGCACAAAAAAAACCGACCGACGTCAAGCGAAAACTAGTGTTGTGAGTAAGTGGTGAAGCAACAGAGATCGAGCAGCTTTGAGAATATCAAGTGAATGTTCAGTGGAAGTTACAGTTTGTGCAGAAATAAATGCTGCAGCTCCTCAAGACCAACAGAGGTTTCCTGTATCTTGTTTCCCTGTTGCTGAGTGAAGTGAAGGGGGTTAACTCCGGAGCGAGTAACGTTATTGACTCTGGTCTCCAGGAGACCAAAACTACGGTGTCTCCCCTGCGCCTCCTGATCACGGTCGGGAGGCTGAAGCAAAAAAGTTAACACTACACTGTAAACAATTGCTGTTAATTTACAGCAGGATTTCAACAGTATTAACCTGTTATTGCTAAAAAACAGTGCTTTACTGTTAATACAAAAGAAAATCTGTTAAATAACGCTCATTGACCGTTTTTTAACTGAACTATAATGTATTCTTAAAAAACAGCACTTTACTGCTGATCAACTGTCTAAAGTGTCATAAGTAACAGCTTCATGCAGTATTTTTTGAATTCTGGGAAGAGCAATTTCACCTGATCTGCACATGTGAGGCTGGATCCGTTCTTTTCTTCATCCATCCCCATCTTACTGATTATTTGGTGAGTAGTAATTTTATTTAATTAATAAATCTGTGCAAAGTCTATCAGTGATGTTTCCAGTTAGTTTGCATTACTGAATATGTGCATATCATGATAGAGGGATTCAGCAGCTAGCTAGACTTTCACAGATGATTGCATATTAATCAGACAACACAAGTTGCTCATTTTAATTTCTATGTATCCAAGTTAATATCTAAGTTAATGTGTGGACACATGTATTTTGCCAGTGAATTCATGCATAACGATAGACTTGACGGTGTATACATTTTACAGTCTATGGAAGTCACTTCAACATTTGAAGTAACATTCACACTTCAGTGCACGTTGGTTATTGGGTGTTAATTCAGCAGAGCAGATTCAAAATTAAAGGCAAGGTTAAGCTAGCTAACTAGTGTTTTTGAATGGTATCTGAAAACCACATGGTTTAGAAAAATGAGCACCATTGGACATAGAGTATCTGTTTTTGCATGTGGACTCTTCACATGTGGCTTCAAAACCACCTCTGATTGTACCATGGTGACTTAGTTGTATGAGCATCAAAATCAACAGTTCTTTTTTCTGCCACTACTTTTCTGTGACAATAACAACTTCACCTATCTGCATGTCACTGTGCTAATATTGTCACTTGGGGCAGATGAAATGAGAGGCAGCAACTGTGAGAAACATGTGGATTCAGGGTTCTATAGAAACAGACGGTCAGAATATTCATAATTGATCAAAAAATGGTTTCTCAACCAGTAATGCACACCACTCAACACAATTAATTTCAAACACTGACTAAAAATCCATTAAGTTGACTGAGGAAAATTCTTTCTATGTTTCAGGTGAAACAGCAGGAAGCTATATTTGACGCTGGATCGTCAGCCTTGAGGCTTCATATGAGGAGATCCAGCCCACCTTCTTGATGGGGCTTGCTGCATTATTTTCCACCTTCTACACCTGCACGCTCAAATTAATCTCAAGGTAAGATACTTTCAGTAAAACCTGTATTTTTTATGTGACATTAATTAAGTGATTTACACAACTTGATTTTAACACAGTGTCTGAAGAAACACTATCATTTTTCAGGTGCACCGTAGGAATAAACTATGAGAGAGGCACCAACGATGGACAGGGCAAAGTCTTATCAAAGAAATCTGGCCAATTCACTAACAACAAGACAAGACAACAACCGTTTATCCACATGTATCCACTCTGCTGAGGAGACTCATGGACTTTGAGTGAGACTTCATTTAAAATGGTGAGTTTACATTATGACAAGGGGAAATGAGGGGTACACACTCTGATTTTGTATGTGAGACATTACAATGAAAGTTATTTTGGAACTCATATATCTCTCTCTCACACAGTGAGCGGGCTACCAAGGCTGGATTGAGAGGACTGGTGTGTTTGAGCGGGCCATAAGTCATTCACTAACTCACTCCCCCACCATCGCCCACTACTTGGACTTCCGCTTATCCATGCGCCTTGTGAGAGCCTGAATATTCATACTTGGACATGATGTCACATGTCTGGTGGTGTTGGTGCTCATTATTATATAGATACATTATTTTTTATTTAATGTTAATTTTTTTAAAAATTTGAACCACTGATATGCCGTAAGGCTCAGCAATATATTCAGTATATTCACATGTTACATTATATACGGCAATATATTATTTGAGAGTTTTGTTGTAATTATATGATGTCGCTCAACTGTCTGTAACTGTTCCACAAAGTAAGGTTAGTACTTCAGAAATGTTATTTCTTCTGAAATTTGTTTTTTTATCTCTGTCAGGTTTTTGTTGGCGCTAGCATGCAATTATTCTGCATGTGCAGTTTTCAACTTTATATGAAAATAAAAAGTAAAGTGCAATAAGATAAGATAAGCTGTAGATTTTCTTTTCTCACACATTGTACATGATTGGAAAATCAGTGAATTAGCTCTGTTCTTCACTCACATTTTGTTATGGTTTACATTCTGTGCTTGTAGCCAGCTATAGACAGACATTTTGGGAAAGGTGTCAACAAGTCTATTATATTCTTTTTCTTAAGAAGTGCCTTTAATTGTATTAAGTGTGACTAGTCCTATGAGTGTAACCTGCTAAGTCTTTTCATTTAGGCAAAAAATAATGTTTATTAAATGCATGTAAAAAATACAACCTAAATAGTGCATTAAAACAAATCAGTAAGATAATGTAAAAGAAAGGGGAAAACAGCTATATAATGTATCTTTAAACAGTAAATTAACTGTTAAATACAGTGAAATTAATCAAAAAACCAGTTCATACTGTATTTGTCATTAACAGTACAAAGCTGTAAATTTTATTTACAGTTATTTAACAGTAAGATAATGGCAACCACAGCTGCCAGTTCTTTACTGTTATTTTACGGGGAAATTCTTAACAGTGTAGGATCAACATCAGCCAGGCCTTGGATTCATGGAGGGACCTTCGTTTGGTAAGCTAACATTACTGCCAAGCATGTGAAATATATAGTGATATTGTGGTTTTAGCTGCTAATGTTGCTAACGTTAATCAACATGATGCCTGTCAATCACATTCAGTCTTGTGTGTGTCGCCTCACTGTTTTGATCGATGCTCGTTCGTGTCTATGTACTTGTAGTGCGAGCACCAGCACGAGCTTGTGTCGCTGTTAACAAGCAATTTCTGTTTCTTACATTGAGTCCCTTTAACACTGTTTCAACAACAGTGACTTCAGTTTATAATTAAGAAGAGTTTTAGCATTGATACTACTTAAATGTATAATATGTATTGCTTTGGATTCAAGTGGAACTAAAAATCAGCTGATATCAAGAAGAGATAAAAAATAATGCAGTCCAAATGAAGTTAATCTGAAGACGTTATGTAAAAGTCCAGGCTTGTTAAAAACATTTGACAGAAATTTAGCATTTTGATAAAAGAGAAAGAACCATCACGGGGCTGTTGTTATTGCTGTTGTGTAAATGTTGAATTTGACAGCATAAATGGAGATGTCATTGCCACAGTAACACTTATCACTTCCTCAAACAATGCTGGTAAAAGTGCTAAACTCTATGACTCACCAAAATACATTTAAATTCATTTTTATCTTTTTCTGTGCTCACACATGACTGAAACTATCCGTCTTGCCAGAAGCGGCACAGCGGGAAAGGTTAACTGTGTGATCACTCTGTTTCAATCTGCTCCATCTCTCTACTATACGTTATAAATGTGGGGCGAGGTGTGACAAATCATCTTTTGTTGAGAGACAACTTTTAAGTGTGCAGTGACCAAACATAAATTAAGATTTAGTAAAGGTGTCATTAGACAGAAAAACACTCAAACAATTTAACATTTAGTTAACAGAAGTTTATAAAGCCATTAATCCAGATAAGATGTAAGTACTGACATCCTGGACTTATCAACAGGATTGTTTAGGACGCCTCTATTTCACTTTACTAGGCACCCAAACAAAATTCAGCAAAAGGAGGAGGTCCAAAGGAAGAGGTCCAACAATAAGATATCTTAATTAAAGTCTAGAGACAAAGATAGGATCTAATTAAATGATAACAGTACAAGTTGTTTAGTTGTTTTTTTCATGAGGGATAAAACTAATGAGAGAACAGAAGTCTACAAAGAAATGAGAGCATCATGCTTGAACAGCACAAACAATGGTGGCTTTATAAACAAAACAGAATTATTCCTACTTCTTAAAAGTCTTTTTAGACACTGTTCCACTTTAAAGCTTCAGTAGGCAGAATGTTTTGGGCATCATTGGGCAAAAAATCCATAAGAACCTTTCAGCATATTGTAATTCAAGTGTTCTGAGAGAAAACTAGACTTCTGCTCCTCCTCATGGCTCTGTTTTCATGGTTTAGAAAATCTAGCCCGTGACAGGAGACTTTGGCCAATCACAGGTCATTTCAAAGAGAGAGCGTTCCAATTGGCTGTTCATTCAACGGAGGCAGCTGTCAATCACTCGCGAACTCCGATCAAACGGTCAAACTAGGCAGCGCTGATCAAATATGAATCAATATTCTGTTATTGTAATGCCTATTTCTCACCTCAAGTGTTTTCAGAAACATCTTGTAGTGTACTGTTTAGCTGTAAAATGAGAAAGTTTGCTCCGGCTGGTGGGCGGTGCTTGGTATTTCCTCAACTGATCTCAACATGGCTGCCGGGTCACAAACTTTATCATTTTACAGCTAAACAGTAACTACAAGATGTTTCTGAAAACATTTGAGGTGAGAAATATTACAGTAACAGAATATTGTTTTCTTATTTGATCAGTGCTGACTAGTTTGACCGTTTGATCGCAGTTTGTGAGTGATTGACAGCTGCTCAGAGACGGCAGGCTCCAGCTCGGCTCTGATTGGTTGTTTTCCTCCGGTCTGTGAAATCTTGCAGATGCCATTAGGAGCACCGGAGGACACAGAGGAACATGATTTTTTTTTTCAGATAACCTGTCTCATGCACTACTGTCAGGATATAGTGACCGTTTTATAAAAATAACTTTTTTTTTAATCATATTTACTCTATTTCTACCCACTGCTGCTTTAAGTAAAACTAAAAGACAACACACTAGCTTGAAAGATTTGTTGTTAAAATAAAAAATGCTGGCATTTGGGTCCACTAATGCAGTGAGAAAAGGGAAGAAAAGGAAATATCATTTTTTTAGGCATGAATGCAAAATATCACTATGTGAATTTCTTCCACAGGGGTCGAAAATGCATAAAAAAATGTTGCTAGAAATTTCATCATTAAGTCAACCTTGAGCATACTTTCCGAGATATGTAATATTTCAGTGCTTTTTCATTTAATATTAGAAAAATGCTTCAAACACAAAAAAAATAACTGTCAAATAATTTTCCAAAGTCGAATGAATGGCGTGCATGGATGTGATATCAAAAAGAAGTGTTTCAAAGATATTCAGATATTGGTCTCTTTTACTGCTTAATGAGATATTTGAGCATTGCACGTGTGTAATTACACAGAGTATGAACACAACCTTTTCTGGTGGGTGTGTAACAAATTATTTTTTTCATCACTGTGGTTTAATAAAGAAGTATACCCCACCCACAGGCATCCATTCAGCTCATTCACAACAGCAATGACTTTCTCTCCTCTGATGTTCCTAATTAATACATCTTTGTTTCCCCTTGTTGGTTCAGTAAATCGCGCGCCGGGCTGATTGAATTCATACCAAGATGAAAACAACAACAACAACACAGAGCCTCCTTACTCCGCATAGCTCTTTTGAACATGAAGACAAAAGTGGTAGCAGAATCAGTACCAGCAATCAACAGCAAAAAAAAAGATATTTCCTCTCGGATACACTGGATATGACACTAATTTCACCTCTGTAGTGTGTAATAGAGATGTTTCTTCTTTTCTTAAAAGGTATTATATTCTATGAGATACACAGCCCAACAAGGTCTTCATTTACAGACCTTCAATCTGGAGAAGCAAATAAAGAAGAAATGTTTCCAAGCCTCTTCAGTTTCGCAACCTGTATTTTCTCCACATTATATTTACTATATTTTAGTCTGCATACATTTTTTTTTGTGCTCAGGTTTATGGGTATTTATTAGGGCTGTCAACCCACATTATCACGTTAACGCAAAATTGTTTTAACGCCACTTATGTCTTTAACGCATTAACAAAATCGATCTTTTGGAGGTTGCAGCAGGCTCAGTTTTAAGGAGTGAAGATACTGGCATGATATGAAACTATAAAACCTAAGGAATGTATTAGTACCAACCGTGTCATACTAACTCGTTGCGAAGGAGGTTAAATAACGCTATGAAGTTACGCAAAATTTTGGCGAGGAAAAATTGTCATGGCCATTTTCAAAGGGGTCCCTTGACCTCTGACCTCAAGATATGTGAATGAAAGTGGGTTCTATGGGTACCCACGAGTCTCCCCTTTACAGACATGCCCACTTTATGATAATCACATGCAGTTTGGGGCAAGTCATAGTCAAGTCAGCACACTGACACACTGACAGCTGTTGTTGCCTGTTGGGCTGCAGTTTACCATGTTATGATTTGAGCATATTTTTTTATGCAAAATACAGTACCTGAAAGGGTTTCTGGACAATATTTGTCATTCTTTTGTGTTTTTAATTGATTTCCAATAATACATTTATACATACATTTGAATAAACCAGCATATTTGCCCACTCCCATGTTGATAAGAGTATTAAATACTTGATGAATCTCCCTTTAAGGTACATTTTGAACAGATAAAAAATGTGTGATTAATTCGCAATTAATCATGGACAATCATGCGATTAAATATTTTAATCGATTGACAGCCCTAGTATTTATTTGCTATATATAATATTTTATATATGTTGATATATACACTCACATTTATATAGTTACAGTATATACTTACTAACATACATGTACTCTGCGAGCATATCTTGGGGACATTTGGTCCCTTTTCAATGAATGCAACCGAAACATTTACAAATGTGAGTAAATCTACTTCCACAAGGGCATAATTTCCACTGGGGATTTTTAAAAATCCTATTTTTTTTCCCCGCACTAAAACCTCTCTGAACATTATTCGCTGACTGTCCAGTTTTACTGAGAATACAGATTTACTTTACACTCTACTGTTGAAATTTACTGCACAAATGTAACATAACTGTTATGAATGCTCTACTATTGCTTGACTTATCTTTATCATTTCATTATTTTATTGAAACTACTCTTTTGACTAATAGCTTAAGTGTTGTATTTCCATTTTTCCTGATGCAATATTATCTACCCCACAGGTATCAGTTAAGTCCCACCTTCTCTTAGAAACACATCCTCATTAGTAATTAACAAGACTAAAAGTCTAAACTAGTGGCTCCATGAGGCTCATTAAACATGCAGAAAACAAAATTGTTGGATTGAAAACATAGTGCTTCAATCCCGCATGAAATGTTGGAGGACACGGCAGAAAAGGTTTGGAAACCACTGGTAAGTTTACAAATGTAAACTGTTGTACAGGACATTTAACAATTCATATGAATGATTTGGACATGTAGAGTTAACTGATTATTATGTTTGTGTGTGAGGATAAAAGAGAATGAGATGCAGTAGCTGCCTGGGTTCTCCTGCCCCCCCACAGGATTTTGGCTCTTTGAACTGGTGTTTGCTGTGACACCTTGGGGTGTCAGCCCTTTAGCTTAAAGGTGGTCTATATGCCAGGGATCAGATGGGAGTGGCTAACTTCCTCTCATGCTTGGAGTATGAGGGTACATTTGATGATGGATGGGCTGGCTAAAGTCCGTCGATGGGGGCATGTTGCATTCAGGCAGAAAACTATAGGTACCATAGACTGTATATAAAGATGGACGACAAAACATCTGGATCGCCCCCTGGTGGCTGGCTGCAGTATAGATCATAAATCCTGCCGCCTCCATGTTAGCGGATGGGACATGGGCCAAACTAAAAAGTCAAAGTACACCTCAAATAGATTTTTCCAAAGATATTTTCTGTCATTTTACGTAGTTCTGATGTATGTACATGTTGATTTTCCGGTTAAGTTTGTTTTAAATTAGTTATTTCATGCGATAAAAAGGGGGTGAGATGTAATGATTGGCAGTTGTGATTCTCTCACCCTAACAAGATGTGACCGTGCTCGGCTCATGTTTGGCTCAGGTGCGTGTGTGGGCGGGACCTCGATACCGTGGCTCTAGCCCCCGATCACTACTGCGCAGACTCTTATTCCATATGAAGTCAAAATCTCAAGATGGCAGCTCCCGTATATGGGATATTTTGGCTTCACTTTTGTACAGTGGGAGGAAGTGGACACGCGTCGTCCATTTTTATAGACAGGTTATAATGTTCAGTTTTTGTTGAAAGTGTTTTAGAGAGGTGTCTGTTGATTCAAAGTTGTGGTCAATTTGGAGGCTTTAGTTTGTGGTGCTGCTGAATTGTATTATGTTATACTGTGTTTCTGATATTTTGTCCATCGCACTTAGGGTAGACATGTTATGTTATCATTTTACAGTTATTTATTGTCAAAATTAATGATTCAAAGCAATTAAAATCTATCAAATGTAGTAACTGAAGTATTTGTTTGACAAATATGTTGAGTTTGGGGGCATACAATCCATAACAGTTAATTGCTTTGAACACTTGTTTGAATATTGTATATGCATTTTTGCATACATTTGACATATCACATAATATTGTTCAACAATATCGTCCAACCCTACTCTCTTGTTACTGATGATTGAGGCAGTGAAGGACAAAAGCAGATATTTGTATTAAATGTCTTCATTCTGTCATTCTTCTTCTAGTTTGGATCATGCCGTTTTTGTTCTAGTGGGAAAACACATCACAAGTGTAAGTATTTACATACACATCATCTTACCCACAGCAATCAATGTAGACAGTGTAGGTTAATTATGTATGATGCCTGAAATCTGATCTGATAACTTGCAAATAACAATGCGGACAGTCAGTCGTATAGGCTAAGAAACAACAAATTGGATTTTCCAGCAGCTGGAGCCTGTTCTCAGAAGACTTTAACTTTAATGAAACATTTAAATATGTCACATTAGACCGTCTGAAATTCAATATCTGAAACTTAACACTAAGAAATCAGACGGAGTGATTTTCCTGGCGAGAGTTGGAGCAGTGTAATATTTCACAGATACTCAGCCTAACCTGCACAGTCAGATGGGGTCATTGGCAGTGATAGCAGCAGACATTTCAAATCAGTAACAAAGGCATTAGCCAGCTTAATGTGAGGCACAACAACTGCACCGCAGCCAAGGATTTTGTTATGATGTCAGTTTTAGGCGTACATTTAGGTAATTCCCAGACTATTACCATCTGTTTGTGCTTGTCTCTCCGTGTACTAGGCCTTTAAACAAACAATATTTACTCTGCCGTTTCCCTGGGCAAACATCTGCTCAGCTGCGATAGGTTTTAAATATTAGGCAGCAAAGCTTCCCCAAGCTACCTGGAAGAGGCAGAATAAATTATATTTGACATTTTCCATGGGGGTGATAATTCTGTGCCAACCTGAAAATATTGTTTATTTTCTTGTGTTATTTGCATTCTGGTTGATTCCCATTTTTTGCCCCAGCTATAGGCCTTTACATGATGTGAGTGTCTTACAACTCAATAGTGAATATAAATAGTCGGGTTTCCTATTGGTGTACCTATGATTGTTACCATTTCTCTTGACTTGGTCTCACACCTTGTATTTCATTTCACTCTGTTCACCTCCCAATCACTCTCTCCCTATGAGTCCCTCCAACTGAGAGCAGAAGTGTGAGCAATATGTAATAGCATGGAAATGTGAGCTATCCAACAAGGAAAGAAGATGTAAATTTGATCCTGTACATGTGTAGAATACAGATGGCTTCCTGCTGCTCAGGGTTTTACTTTAGGCCTATATCTTTATTTACATACTTTATGGGTAGCTTTAAAGGAACGGTGTGTAACAGTTCGGGGGATCTATTAGCAGAAATGTAATATAATATTAATAATGGGGTTGTCAATCGATTGAAACATGTAATCGAAAATTAATCGTATTTTTTATCAGATATAAAAGTACTCTTTTCAACATGGGAGTGGGCAAATATGCTTGCTTTATACAAATGTATGAATAAATCTATTATTGGAAATCAATTAACAACACAAAACAATGACAAATATTGTCCAGAAACCCTCACAGGTACTGCATTTAGCATAAAAAGTATGCTCAAATCATAACATGGCAAACAACAGTGTGTCAGTGTGCTGACTTGACTATGACTTGCCCCAAACTGCATATGATTATCATAAAGTGGGCATGTATGTAAAGGGGAGACTCGTGGGTAGCCATAGAACCCATTTCCATTCACATATCTTGAGGTCAGAGGTCAAGGGACCCCTTTGAAAATGGCCATGACAGTTTTTCCTCGCTAAAATATAGCGTAACTTCGTAGCGTTATTTATAGACATGTGACATGGTTGGTACCAATGGATTCTTTAGGTTTTCTAGTTTCATATGATGCCAGTATCGTCAATTGTATTAATAAATTAAAGAAGTTAAAGAAATAAGTGGCGTTAAAACGAATTTGCGTTAACGCGTTATTATCGTGTTAACTTTTACAGCTAAACAGTACACGACAAGATGTTTCTGAAATTTTCATAAGCCAGCCAAAACATTTTTTATTCACCCCATCAAATAAAAAGTAGCCCCAGTCTCTACTAAACTCAGTGTCCTTGTCTCAAGCAATATGCAATGCACGACAGTAGATGTAGCCTTTGTTGAATCATGTCTGAAGGAACTTTAATCATAATCAGACAGTGAATCTTAATAAACTTAACAGGCTCAGATCGTCCTTTGCCTCTTCCCATCAAAAACAAAGCTAACTTGAGCAGTACCTTATAAATTTCATTTAGATGGAGTACAACAACATCTAACTAAATTCCTCATTTTGCTGGACTTTAAAAACTGATATTCCACAATGGATCAGATAAAACTACATCACCACATGTCTTCTGTTAGGAACAAACCAACCAACAGTTTCTCCTGAATTTCCCAGCTGAGATAAACCACTTATAGTAAATCTATTTACTTGTACTTAGTATGACAAACAAACAGCATCACAGAGCATGTCAGGAGATGCCTCTACACATGATAAATGAGGTCTATCATACAACACACTGTATGTCTCTTAAATAAATTACACCTACTGTATCAGCTGATGCAGTAACCTTAAAGCCCTGCGGAATATATACCGAGTGTATGTGCACCTGTGCAAGCGTGAGTCATGCTTGCACAGCCTCACACTGATCATATCCAATAATGTCATCATGTAGAGGTCACACATCATGATGTGTTTTGCAGGCACCTGGAGGAATGCAGGCAAGGTGAGGCGGATACAAACAGGATGAAGGGTAGAAATCAGAGTGAGATCCATAAACAATGAAGGCCATGGGGATGGATACACCTGCCTGATGCAGTGGGGTTGTTATGAATTTAGATAGGGGGAATATGTATTCAACACTTCAACATTTTTTTCGTTGAACATATTTCTAATGCCGCTATTCACATGAAATATAGACCAGACATCTGTATTAACTCAATAAAACTACACAGATTAAGAAACTGTAACATTCCAATCCATAAAGAAAAAGGCAAAAAATGTGCAATAGAGTGGACTGACACAGGAAAAAGTATTAAAAATGCTAACTTAAAATTATTTAATACTTGGTGGACAAGCCTTAATGAAGTTTGTAATGACAGCTTTAAGACGCTTCCTGTACGAAGAAACTACAGTTTTTCTCACAGTATTCAGGTGGGATTTTGGCCCATTCTTCCACACAGACCGTCTACACAGAGAGTGTGATTGCCCCTAATCTCCACTCCCCCGCCGCTCAGTTTTCAAATTAGTAACGTTGTTTCGTACCCAATGTTAATTTTGGCAGCTATTCTAGATTTAGTCTAAGTCTTAGTCTTAAAACGAAAATGCTTATTAATTTTAGTCACATTTTAGTCATTTTTATCCTTCATAGTTTTAGTCAACAACAACTCAAAATGTTTTGGTCTATTCATTTGACTTTAGTCAAAATGTTTTCTCTCTTCATTTTGTCAGCTATTTTTTGTGTAATCTCAGTCCTGTTTAGTCATCAGATTATATTGGACATTTCTGTCATTTTAGTCAAACTTATTTCACACAAACTTTTATCTTGTCATTATCTGATGGAAAACACAGGTTGAATGATTAAGAATGCAGCTTTGCAGTTAGTTTGAGTCCTCCTGACAGCGCTCATTAATGATGCACGGTTCAGTTGCACCCACTGGTCCGTTATGATAGCCAATCAGCCTGCCAAACAACAACCCGCACCGCAAACTGCCAACTTTATGCATTATAGTAGCACAATTGTCAGGACTGAGGTCGGAGACAAGAAGGACAGAAACGGACTGAGCGCCGCCACAGCGTGGTGTGTGTTTGTGTGTGTGTGTGTGTGTGTGTGTGTGTTTGAGACAGAGAGAGGGGAAGAGAAGGTGGAAAGTGACAAAAATAAAGAGAGATTTTGCTAAAGTTTTTATTTTTTAAACAACATTTTAATCTTGTCTTTTTTCATCAACGATATTGCATGTTTGATAAGGCACATGTTTAATGACGTCGGTGCTGACTCGTCCTCGTCTCGTCTTAGTCATGGAAAAATAAGGTCGTTGAAAAACGTACTTCGTCGTAGTTTCCGTTAACGAAATTAACACTGTTCGTACCCTAGTACAATTGCGTCATCATCTATGTGACATTTGTTTATGTTGTTGAGTGTAGAAAAGCGCTACCCAATCGCAAGATCCCAAGACCATACAAGGTTTTTTTGCTAACTATTGTTTATATTTTGGAGACAAGAACAAACCTGCCTTCCTGCTTTATCACCCATGACCGCACAGGTCAGAGGATGAGATCGGTGCGTACTGTGCACATACGCAAATTTCGGAGGAGACCGGCTGCGTTAAAAAAAGCCCACCCTGTCAAAACTACTCGCTGACTTCTCCTCGCGTTAAATAGCATTCTACTTCCGTTTTTTGGTACAGTTGGTTTTCACACCTGATGTGAACCATACCTGAGTATACATGAGCCATACTCAAGACCACCTTTTCAAGTGGACCAGAGCACGGATCGATGAACCATGCCAGAGTACAGTACACAGTGTTCATACTAATCAAACACACTGGACTTTGGGGTCAAGTGTACTCAGATCCAGGCCCGGGTCCCTGATGTAAAAGCCTGCTTAAACTTGCATTCCGGGAGGTCGCTGGTGAATCATCATCTTCACTTCCTTCCACAATGTTCTACTGGGTTTAAGTCTGGTGAATGACAGGGCCATTCTAACAAAAACAACATTTTCTTCCTCTGGAACCAATTGATGATCTCCTTTGCAGTGTGTTTTGGATCGTTGTCCTGCTGGAGGGTCCACCGGTGTCTCATCATCCTGGTGGATAGCAACAGATTCTCAAGGATTTCCCGATACATGGCTCCATTCATCTTCCCTTTGATAATTTGGATTCTGCTGGTACCATGAGAAGAGAAACAACCCCATACCATGATGCTTTCACCTCCGAACTTGGGGTGTGGTATATTGAGGGTCATATAAGCAGAGCCATTTCTCTTCCAAACATGGTGTGCCGTATTGTTGCCAGAAAAGCTTGTTTGAACATTTGGAGAAGCCTGTAGATAACTGGAAGAATGTAGTGTGGTCAGACGAGACAAAAATCTAACTTTACGTCTGCACCATCCTCATTTCCACGTGGATCATGGCGCTAAACAACTGCCTTTATTCACTTACTGTAACTTTCATTCACATCATTCACAGGAACAGCAGTGCTGTCCACTCAGTAGTTGCTCTTCTCTGTACTGACGGAGCAACAGTCAGGTAATGATGGTCCCGGGGTTGAGATCAGAGAGTGAAAACCCACACACTCTATAGTTTGCACCAAGTCATTCAAATATGGATAGGTTGAGACTCTTGAAGACAGCCTGCAGGCTACTGTTGCTCTATAGGTCTGAAGTACTGAGGAGGAATAAAAAAAAAAAAACTCTTTCAGTTGGCACCCTGCCAGGCTCCTGTTTTGAAGTGTGACAGGGAACAAGGTGTCCGTTCTCGTCTCTTGAGATCAGTCCTAACTCGCTGACAAGTTGGGAACTGGAAGGCAATGCAGGTGATACTTTATGAAAAGAGGGGGCTAAAAGAAAAAAGGGAGTATACTGTAAGACTGGATTTGATCAAATCCGTTCCGCAATAGCTGGAGGCATGAGGATATGAGATAGAAATAACAAGCCAGGAAAAAGATAAAGGAACTTCTACGCATTTCAATGTATAACAGGGCAAAGGTTGCACATGTGTATGCATGGCCCTGCCCGACTGCCAAGAATAAAACAAAAAGAAACACAACATTTCAGCATAACAGTCAGAAATATACTGTTATCGATCCCTCTGAAGCGTCATACTTAGGCCATGTCTCTCTCCCATCATCCCCCAGCTTTCATCTCATAGAATCTGGGGTTAGTGAGAGAGAGCAGAACATGTTCCAGCTATTCAGAGCTCTCCACCCACTGAGGTCCTCAGCAGGGGAGTCTACAGCCCAACTTACCCCCCAGTCCCACTCAGACTTTGAGGCTTCACCTCATGACCTTTCAAACTGACCTCAACCTTTAGCATACAGCAGAAAAGCACAGCTCCCTGTTTCTCTGCATTTTCACTAAAGCCTCCATCAGTAAAAAGTTTTTCAGTGAAGTCAATGAAAGCAGGGGGCCAGTTCTGGTCAGAATGTACTCTGAATTTTAGGTTAAGTTAAACAAAGCTAAGAGTGTACATGTACAGCCATGCTAGCAGCTCTGGGAGGCTGTACTTAGGCACAGCAGTGTTTTGAGCTAAATGTTAATGTCAGCATGGCAAAATGCTCCTAGGGCGTAAAATACTTTAATCTTTATCACGCTCATCAGCATGTGATACCAACGCACAAGGCACCCTTTAGCACCTGTAGGAAACGCACCAAGCTTTCAATTAACTACAATGTAAACCCATCCGCAGCAATATTAAAAGCTCAGAGAAAGCACTCCAGGAGTGTGGTGACGTAGTTTAAAGAGCAAAAAAACACACATAGGGTGGGGGTGGGGGTGGTGGATTGGTCCAACAAACACAGGGCTTTCATTCAGGAGATCGTTGTTTGTGTCCCATGCGTTAAGTTTCACTTTCACTTTACAATCAGCTTTTTGTTCGTGCCCCGTGTTCACAACGTGAAGTCTCATTTACACTTCACAAACATAGTAGTTTTAAGCCCAACCATGTTGTTTTTTCCTAAACTTAACTAAGTGGGTTCGTTGCCTAAACCTAAGCAAGTGTTTTAGTTTAATCCTCAACATTAAGCATGTGTTTACTGCAACCGAAAAGTGACGCCAAGGGGTCTGAGAAAGCGTGAGTATGTGACGAGCTGGGATGAGAACGTGTTGAATGCTCACAATGACAGACACGCTGACAATTAGTAGACATAATGTTTACCATACATCTTAGTTTAACGTGTTAGCATTCTAAAATTAGCTAATGAGCAATATACATAAAGGTTTTTTTTAGTTTAGTTTATCTGAGAGAAGGGACAGTGCAAATAAATAAATACACACGGTATAAAAAAATGCCAGAATGAGACAAAAATACATCAAAACAAAAACAGCATGAAGTTTAAAGGTTGGAAAAGGACATACAGTAGTTAAAAGCAGTAGAAGCAGTAGTGACACTTTGCAACATTGCAGACAAGAAGGACATATAGAGAGCAGCAGCAAAAAGAGAGTTTAGTGCTGACATGTGCATGTATTAATCATCTATTGTTTTAATTGGTTGCTGAGAAATCTAAAAGTGTTTGATGTGAACTAGAATTATATTCCACTCTCTTGAACCTCTGACAGACCAGGCTGACTGGCTAAAGGCACTTATCCGCAACATAATAAAGCAATCTCCTCTTATAGAGCCCCTAGTGACACGATTACTATCGATTCTTCCGTTGATATAGGCTACAAGTGGCGGTGGAGCTAAGTCATGGTTGACTTTGTATACCAAGCACAGGTTTGCATATTTTATTGGAATCCGGCAGTGATGGGAGGGCTTAGATTTTTTCATCGAGTGTTTTAAGTGCTTGTTTGTATAGTGATTCGAGTGGTTTCAGCATTCTATGGTTGGCCTGTGACCAGCTTGTTAAACAGTAGTTCAGATGAGTGAAAATCATAGAATATAGAAACATGTTAGCAGCCTCTGTAGACGTCATTTCTGATGAATCGGAAATTTTTAGGGATGCACCGATACCGCTACTGGATCAGATATCGGTGACAATGGGGACGATCTATTCAATTCAATTTTATGTTTATATACTTTATACATTGTACACTGTAATTTTAATTCCTGTTTAAGTTTTGACCAATTTGTTGCTGCATTAAAAAGGTTTACACTTGAATTGTAGTTCCTGTTAATTGTGAAGATTTTTTACCAAGTTGCTGGTGTACGATTTATTACATTATTAATAAAGAACAATTAGATAAATTTATATATATGTATTTATTGGTCACATTGTGTTTTACAAAGTTAGGAAATCAACGTTTATGTCAAGCCTGATGTTGCCTTACACATAAAAGAATGATCCCAGTCACTTCCACACAGTGAGTCATACAACTTATTAATTAAACACTGTAATCGGATGGCTACTCTGTATCGGCCGATACTCAGAGCCCAGGTATCGCTATCAGTATCGGGACTGGAAAAGTCGGATTGGTGCATTCGAAGAAATTTTCAAGATTGAGCTTGACCCTTTTACAAGTTGTGGTTGTGTACAACATGTGACTTAAAGGAGAGGTTGGAGTCAATTAACACCCCAAAATACATGAATTCACTCACAACCTGTAATTGTTGACACCTGAGGATCATGGAAAGACGTTAGTTTTACGGGAATTTGCTCATAAACCAAAGTGTTGGACAAATTTAAAAGTTTTTTCTGATGATGAAATGTGAAGTGATCACCAAAGTTATTACAATTCATCCTGAGAGTAACATGAATATCTGGACCCAATTTCATGGCAATCCATCCAATAATTGTTGAGACATTTCCCAAAATACACAAAAGAGGGATCTCCAAAGTCATTACAATGAATTCTCTCGGTGCCATTGATACCTGTACCAAATTTGTTGGTAATCCATCTATTAGTTGCCAAGATATTTCACTAACAACCAAAAACCTCATGGTGGTGCTAAAGGAAAATTTAGGAGATCACTAAAGTCAGTGAGATTCCTTGTCTAGGTGCAATGAATGTCTGTACAAAAGTTCATGGGAATCTATCCAATAATTGTTGAGATATTTCAGTCTGGATCAAAGCGGTGGACCAACGTCACCCATAGACTATATTACCCAGGTAACCCAATTGTTAGTTCAAGTTGAACAACTGGTAAATTTTCCAGTTAAATGAAGGCCTTCATCATGGGATAATTGCTATTTTTCTACAAATACACAAACACAGAGAGACCCTTTCCGCCAGCGGTGATGACACAATACAAAGGGCTTAGCATTGTTGTAACAGGTGTAGCGAATGATGACTGAAAGATGAAGAATATGAAATGTGATAATGAGAACAATGACCATCTATAGCCTAATTCTCAAACTTCTTCCAGAAACTACTCACATGACCCCTAGGGCGCTAATGGAGTTGACAAACCCTCAATTTATGACCCAAGACCCGTTTTTCTCTGAGTTCCGGGTCAGAGGTCAGACTCAGAGAAGCGATAAAGACACCAGTCTTTCTTGTCTTGTGACTTGCACCACATTCCTTTGTGGTCACAGACACACTCACAGCATGTCTGCTTCATTGCTCTCATTCCCACTTGGTGATTTTTTAATATCTTATCCCTTCATTGACCGTGTAATAAGCGCACTTCTATATCAACATGTATACGCCTGTCTGCGTGATGTTTGCATACCTACATGTTTCGATAACAAGGTTTATCTGTGTTGTGTAATTGGTTAATTCATTTTAATTCAATTGATCAAGTTTAGTCATTGATTTATGTCCTGAGTGTCTGATATCTATGTGAAGCAGATGAAGCCCAGACGTCAAATATGGAAGAATTGAAAAATTAATGTTTTCCTGAGTGTTTCC
>CAKAOJ020000048.1:1675000-1682500 GCA_916701645.2 Sebastolobus alascanus | reverse complement strand
GTTTATGAGGTAACTACTTTCTACAAGCTTTTATTTTGATAGTCACCTTTTTTATATTATTTGACCTTTATTTTGACGCCACCTCCTGGCGGAAGAAGGATACTGCTACGGAGATTCACTGAAGGAAGGAAAGCATGCAACCTTCGCTGCTATATTGTCAACATAATCTGTTAATTAAAGTGGCAGTAGGCAAACAAATTTTGGCATTATTTGGCAAAAATTCCATAATAACCTTTCAGCATATTGTTATTCAAGTGTTCTGAGAGAAAACTAGACTTCTGCACCTCATCATGTCTCTGTTTTCAGGCTTTAGAAAAATCTAGCCCGTGACTGGCAGATTTTGACTGATCACAGGTCATTTCAAAGAGAGAGAGCGTTCCTATTGGCTGTGCTCCGGTCATGTGACCAGAACTTGGCTTCCTTCAACAGATTTTACAATGGCGGCCGCGTCACAAACTTTCTCATTTTACAGCTAAACAGTTACTTCAAGATGATTCTGAAAACATTTGAGGCGAGAAATAGTCATTACAGTAACAGAATATTGATTCATATTTGATCAGCGCTGCCTAGTTTGACCGTTTGGTCGGAGTTCGCGAGTGATTGACAGTCGGCTCTCATAGACTGCAGCTGGGCAGCGGACCTTTTTTTCCTCCGGTAAGTGAAATCCTTCAGATGCCGTTAGGAGCACCGGAGGACACAGTAGGACACAGAGGAACATGATTTTTTTCAGGTTACCTGTTTCATGTACTACTGTACAAAAATAACTTTTTTAAATCATATTTGCGCCAATATTGCATACTGCAGCTTTAATATGTTTTCTGATTATATGCAGTAACATTATGTGATTTAGGCGGACGCATTTACAGTGTGTGTGTGTTTATTTGTGTCCTCATTTTGACTGTCTTGCTAACATTAACTTTTCATTGACGTCGCTGTTATGCTAGCTTTCTAGCTTTTCATGTGCACATACTAGGCTTAATGTTTGATTAATGCTAATATGTATGACAAATACAGTATATGGATAAGGTTTGTAATGTTTATATTTTTGTAAGAGCCCATTTTATTTTATTTATCTGTCCTTTAGATCTTACGGTGTTGAAGGAAGAAAGGTGTTTTCTGAAGGAAGGATATTACAGAAAGCAAAGTAAATTTGTGTTCAAAATATGGCTGTCGGCTGAACATAAATAAAAGGCTTCTGAACACATCAGTACGCTTAAACCATTGTCTGGCTGAGGTCCGCTACACTACTATTACTACTATTATTACATGGGTGGGGAACTTGGGATGTTCAAGAGTCAACAGTATATGTCACATAGAAGTGGTTTACATCATCTGAAAGCTGGGAACTTGAAGATTAATTTCAGGTGCAGCCAAGCACTGTGTCAAGTTGTTCGAGTCATTAATAAGAAATATAAATTAATTATGATAATAATATCCTGTGAGAACCACGTATCTCTAAAGTGTCAACTTTACATCAGAAAAAAGCCAGTTTTCAGCTTTGTTACAGTGCATTTTCCAGCTGATCTATGAGGGTTTGAAATAGTTTATTTAATGTAAGGAGGAGAAATTTCTCAACAAGAGTTTCACTGGAGAGGAAGGGGATGAAAAACTGTCATAAAACTGTCAGACAAATGTAGTGGAGTAGAAAGTACAATATTTGGGCTTGCTCTTTACAAACTATGATACCAGTCATTCAATTTTATATACATTAATTTTGTTCTGTAGGTGTTCATTTTTGTAATTGAAAGCTGTTTGAGCTTAAAGAATAAAAAAAAAATATTTATCAACTCATCCTTATTACTGCTGTGTTCTGCTTGTCTAGGATAGGCAATCACATCAGGCATCAACCTCAGGGAAAGGGGATGACGTTAATGTTGCACA
Organism: Sebastolobus alascanus; assembly: GCA_916701645.2. Classification (NCBI taxonomy): domain Eukaryota; kingdom Metazoa; phylum Chordata; class Actinopteri; order Perciformes; family Sebastidae; genus Sebastolobus; species Sebastolobus alascanus. Next base: position 1,680,619 of record CAKAOJ020000048.1, on the reverse strand, counting down.
GGTGAGAAGTCAAATTAAATGATGAGGACATTTTAGCCTGCTTGTGGTAGAGAGGCATTCATTTTGATCTGGCTGGCTGGCGTGGGACACACACACACACACACACACACACACACACACACACACACACATAGGAAAACTCACACTTTTGAAATGACTGCTCCACCCCTGCTATGACTTTTTAATTACTTTTTACGACATACTTAAGTATGACTTTTTTTTTTATGACATAGTATGTGCAATGGCTTTCAGACATTTAGCTTAATCGTCGCCTATAAGGACGGACGGACTTGTTTCTAACGCGCATCAGTAATATCAGTAACAAAACCGGCTCCTCCAGTTTGTATGACATCTACTATGCTCTTTTAATAACATCTTATGAAATACTATAGGGGCTACTATGACTTTTTTAAAAAGAATTTGTATGACATGCTGTACTATGATTTTTGTCGACATAATGTTTTCGGGATGTCTGTCCCTCCCATTCTCGTGACGGGATATCTCAGGAACGCCTGACAATTTCTTCAAATTTGGTACAAACATTCATGCCAATTATCACAATTTCGCACAAATGTCTAATAGGATAAATGAAGTGATGACATTTTGGACAGACATGGATGTAAACTGCAACTTGACTGGTTGGCGGAGGCATAAACAGTAATAATGTCTGAGTTTTTTTGTTCCCTGTTTAAGTAAAAAATCATGCAGGACATCATTGTATGTCACTAAATATATATAACTGTAATATAATATAAATATATATTGTAAAGTTTTCTTAAATGTACACATTAAATGCAAAGATGTATAGCCTATTTATTATTTCCGTCTGACACAGTCAGACTGACTGAAGGAGAAAAAACTACTCCAGCCAAGAGAAATAAACACTGAACACGAATCAAGATATATTTTTGGATAATTTTATAAAAAACATTTTTGGTTACCAGAACATTATTCTTCATATTCCAAACAGCAACAAATTCGAGACGAGTAAAAAAAACAATATTTATGGTTTTATTTATGTTAAATAAATAAATCTACGAATTTAGAGGAACTTTGAGGATACGAATCATTCATGTCAGTGATCCACATCGGATCTGATTTTCTTGCAGAAACGCATGCTGGCAAATTGACAAAAATAATAAAGAAATATATACATTATATATAAATATTTAAGAATAAGTTACAATACATTATATAATACACAATATATTACCACTGAATTGTGTCCTTTAAATCAGAATGAGCTCTTCACACTTTCGGGAGGTATTCAAGAAAATAAAAGTAAAAAACTTGGATTGATTGAGTTAATATTGATTTGATGATATTTCACAGTTATTGTTATTGTGGTAAAAAACAAAACAAAAAAACATCTGTATTTTACAATAAAAAAAAAAAATCACAGATCAAAACTTGCTGACTTCCAGTCAGTGCAGTCCTTTTAAAACCCCTTTGGAGTTCAGCACAAAAATATCATGTCCGTCCAGTTAATCCTGATGAGAGAGGGAGATGTCGCTGCCATTTCTTCTGCTGTTAAAACTGTCAGCAGCGGTCCATCTCTCGTCCTTGCACACAGCTGAACATTTTTTGGAGTGTGGACATGAAACCAGAGTGTCTTGGATAAGGCCTAAAGAGGGACACAGAGAGAGATTAGATATCGAGCTTGCGTAAAACAAAAACTACAAATTGCTTTTACACAATCTATGACAATAAAAACTGAGGATACACTTACAGTGTTGACTTGATGAGTTGGGTCTTTGTGTCCTTCAAATCCTCCACCGATTCGTGCCTCCTCCCCTGCTGCTCCTGCTCCGCAATCTGGTCCCAGATCTCCGTGTTGACCCACAGGGACCCGGGCAGGGTCAGGCTGGCTCGGGTGCAGGTTATCCAGCGGCACAGAGGGCAGGAGACGCTGCGGATGACCCCCTCCAGCCTGGACAGTTTCTCCAGGCAGGGGGCGCAGAAGGTGTGGTTGCAGTGGAGGACCCGCGGGACCCGGTCGCTGCGTGAGTACTCGTGGAAGCACACGACACACTCGAGCTCTTCGTTTATGAACATTGTGGCTGAGAGTTGTAGAGGATGCAACAGAGACTGGATCTCTTCAGCAGACAACCTGTAAAAAAAAGAAAAGTCAGTAAAAAAAAAAAAAAAAAAGGACTTCAAATATCCAATATCAGAAAAACAAAGAAATACATTTCCTAATAAAATGTTCCACAATAAAATAGAGAAAATCTGTACTTACTTTCAGGACTGATCAGGTTGACTGCTTCACTACTGAAGGTAAAGAGTCTTCTGGTATGACTGAGGTTTGCTGTGACTGTTTGCTTGGCTTGGGTGCTATTAAAGCATACCTGCAGTAGTCACGTGTGGATTTCCAAGGAAGCCTCTTCAGGTAAACAGTTCTCTGGAACTCCTCCCTGATTGAACGTGAGCCACATACCATAACTGTGAGCAATCTCAATGGGAATAAACAGACAATAAAACTTTGACCTTGTTATATGACAACCCTAAATATTTATGGACATTTTAGAGTATGATTTGTCACAGAAGCAGATTAAAAAGGAAGGTTTTCTAAAATGTCCTGCCAAGCAGGGTAATTTATTTGCATTTACTATGAAAACATACAATGTCACACAAGATTAACTGAAGCATGGAAATTTGCTGTATAATCACACAACACACTCCCATCATCATCATCATCACCATCATCATCATCACCATCATCATCATGTTTGTCTTTTTTTAAGATGGTGCCAAGAAAAGAGCAATAGAAAGGCAAATCTTCTGCTTTCAGACAATTTTTCTGTTGAAACATTAGATACACAGTAGAACCATCTTTACTAAATGCAATGCACAACAGTAAATTATCAGCAATTATGTGAGCCTGGGCCCTGGCCTGTCTGTCTGTGTGTGTGTGTTTGCCCACATTTAGCAAACAAACACTAGACGTTTCTTTAGAACCATGACAGACAAGCCGAGGCCGTTTCTATAAATAAGAGAACAAAAACACAAAGAAAGAAATTATCAAAAAGAAAAAAATAATATACAGAAACAAAATGTTGGTTCTCTTCATGTGTCTCTTTACTTGGACCTATATAGAGTGGTGCTATACTGGTCAGCTAAGCCAATTTTAAAAAGGTCTCTATTTACTTCTTTGCAGACACTGGGTTCACTGCTTGGCTCATGGGTTGACGAGAGGGAACGTCTGGACTCACATCAGACTTTGACCATGTATCAGTAGCTTTTTCACAGACTGACATGCCAAGTTTTATGCTTTTTTTTTATCTCTCTCGATATAAAGATAAATACAGATATAAATACACCTGTCAATACTTTAGTAGGACGACTACTTTCTGCAGTACTTGCTTGGCCTGTGATGCATCATCAGATGTAAGTTTTGATGCAAAAAATAGGCCCTACGGATGAGATACAGAAGTACTGGCAAGCGTATGAGGTTCTGCTTGTATCACATTCTGTGACAATTTTGTTTTTCATCTTCATGTAGTTTTGCAGTTGTACCTGGTGTTTTTGTTACTGTGACTGCTAATGAACTGACCTTACACGGGTCATAAATCATGTTAGAAATCATCCTATTACCCTTCCCTGTTGATCAACATGGACCACAAGGTGGTTCATATGAGGTTCCATTTGTGCTTTAAATACGCAGACATATTCTTGGCACATATAGAACATCAAATATTAACCTTCGTTCCAATCTCACGGGAGCAGTTAGGGACAGGGATAGTGTTAAAAATTGGTGATGTGATCTTTTGCGTACGTGTGTAAAAGTCAGAGCCTGTAATCTGTGTCTGTACTACGTTTGACTGATTGTTCTAATTTATCTGGAGATCAGCAAATTCCTAAGAAAAAAAAAACTACTTTCTGTTACATTTCCACCTCAGCCCAGAGATACACCTGGTAATCCTGGAGGTAGAGAAACTGGTTCTTGAGCTGCAGCTGCAGGTAACCTGATGCCTTAAAGCAATTCCAATGAAAGGCATGAAAGGAAAACTGAGTCCAATGGCAAAACTAACTGCAATGTCATATTAAGTTAATGGCGCTTCAAATGCTCAACATTGATTCAGAGAACCGCACAACTTTCTGTGTGGTTCTCCTTTTCTCTTGACTTTGGAAACATTTAACGCTGCAATTCCCGCCCTCTATTCTCTGATGAATGATCAAGGAAACACTTCTTGTAGAAGTGATGGGCAGGGGGACACCTGCTTTGAGAATTACCTACTTAGAAACAAACTTTTATCAGTAATGTTCATGGTGCAGGAGAACACTTTAGCACCTTTCTGCTGTTGTGACCTGCCTCCAGCACAGTGCAACAAACTATATCCTCAGTTCTACACTCTTCCACAACCCATGAGCCAAGTTTGTTCCTACTGCTGACATAAACCACTGAAGCACAGAGTGGATATCACAACCGTTTTAATAAGCCCCTCCAATCCCCCGGCCCTACTGCCGCTCCCGTCCACTCCCCCACCTCCCCCTCCTCCTCTCAATCCTTCCTGGGCGGGTCGGCTTTGAGTTTCCGTCTTCCAAAGTCCATGGTGGTGGTGGTGGTGGTTGTAGTGGTCGTGGAGGGGTTTAACCCAGGACTGAACATCCCTCCCCCACGTAGTGTGTTTGTAGAATGTCGAGTCCACTAGCTGGCTCACCTGCAGGGGGGAGCGTCGCCCTAAAACACAGGCTCCTCTCACTCCTGGGCTATGCTCCTCAGCACGTACTTGACTGTGTAGGCGAACGCCGCAAAGCCTACGATCACAAACAGGTTGGCTAGAGCCCCACCTAGAAGTCCATGGTTGCGATTGGCCTGCTGCAGGCCAGGGGCGGGGTTGGCGCCCCCGAGGGGAACGGGACCTCCGTTGAGGGCGGGGAGGCCGTAGTGGGCGTGCTGAGGGTCACCGTCGGGCACCACATCGGGTAAGGGCAGGGGCTGAGTGCGGGCGCTTAACTCCTCCTGGGCCTTCTGTTTCTGCTTCATCTCCTGGTGGACGGAAGGAAAGAAACAAAAGAATATCAGGCCGAAAAAAAGAGAAAACGACAAGAAGTTAAAGATTACTAGGGATGCAACGATCCAACTTTTTCAGACCCAATACCTGGGCTTTGGGTATCAGCCGATACCGGGTACTGATCCGATACCAGCGTTTCATTAATAAGCTGTATGCCTCACTGTGTGTGGAATTGACTGGGATCATTCTTTTATGTGTAAGGCAACATCAGACTTGACTTAAACATTGCTATACTAAATTTGTAAAACAAAATGTAACAAATGTATACATAATTGTTCTTTATTATCAATATAATAAATCGTACACCAGCATGGTGGTAAAAAAATCTTCAAAATTAACAGGAATTACAATTCAAGTGTAAACCTTTATAATGCAGCAACAGATTGGTCAAAATTTAAACAGGAATTAAAATTCTAGTCTATAATGTAGATAGTATATAAACTAGGGCTGTCAAACAATTAAAATATTTAATCACGATTAATCGCATATTTTTTATCTGTTCAGAATGTACCTTTAAGAGAAATTTGTCAAGTTTTTAATACTATTATCAACATGGCATCATCATGCTTTATGGAAACGTATGTATATATTGATTATATGAAAT